>JAXGGA010009519.1:0-51060 GCA_038373865.1 Uloborus plumipes
AGGCCCGTTCATCACCATGGCCCATTCATTACCACTCTCCCCTACTTTTATTACTCTATTTCGTAGGAGCCATTTTTACTTCCTTTTCCTCCTCTCAAAATGGAATGTGACTTTTTATTCGTATACACCTATTGGTTCCTCGGAACTTCATAAGATACAATCTTAATTATATTCCGCATATTTGTACTTTAATATGATCAACTTATTTGCCATTTTGAAGTCTGACTACATAGACTGCCATATTCTATGGCATACAGTCTCAAATATGTGTCGAAGGTTAAACCCTCAAAGGGGTTAAAACCCTTAAAACCCTTCGCGGTGCCTTGAGAGTTTTTTCTTTCATGGACGCCTTTGTTCAGTTTTTATGTTAGCGTTACCTTCTGACTTTTAGTTAATAGTGTACCAATCCGGAAAAAAAGTTTTTGACATAAGGGAGAAAATAATAATAGTAATTAAAACTTTATGTATAAACTATAAGTATTTTGTAAATAAATTTTCTTTTGCAGTGCAAGACTTCATGAACACTCTGTACTATGACAATCTTCGTTGTTTCCAATATCCGCTAGTACAGTTCGATGGGATAGTTGTTTAAATTGTTAAACAAAAATTGAGGAGAATGTTGTGAAACTGAAAACCGATAAAAATAGTTAGCGTTACTTCGCATTTGTACATCTGCTAGACAGAAAAATGTAGGATCACTATAACCTTGGTAAACAGCTTTTTCAGAGTCATATTCAACCAATGGTTACATTTACACAGTTATTTAAAAATGCGCGGAACGCTTAGAATATCCTTACTACATTGCCTAGTCGTCAGTCATCCAAAGTAGTTTAGTTTCAGAAAACACCACAAGTGTGTTATGCAGTTTGCTTTTATTTGCCCTCTGTTTGCAATTGCACCAAATCACCTAATTTATCGCGGGTATTTCGGCGAAAGTCACTAAGTCTACAAAACACATTTAGTGACTACTGCAATCAATTAGAATTTCGGATTCGTCATTTCATGATGTAAATCAGTTTTACAATTTAAAAGTTAAGCCGACAAAATTACTACTGGTATTAAGGGTCTAAAATAATTTCTCTGACGTTTCATAACGACCCAAATCTTCAACAATTTCTCAAAAATAGAAAATAAGCTTTGGTTACTTCTTCTTGAATGCCGAATATTTGCATGTTTGTCGCAATAAGTTTGTGAGCAAATTCTTCGGCACGATCAAACAAAGTGAAGTAATCCTTTTTAAATACATAAATTGCAAGTATAAAAATTAATTCTGTAAACTTAGAAAATAAAGTTACACTTTATAAATCAAGAAATGTGTCACCGGAGTAAAATAATAAATAATGTAATGGAAAGTATTCATGCAGTTAAAGAAAGTTTTCAAGTCACGAGGAAAAGCTTTTGTAATCGTTAACCAGCTTTTGCAAATTCTTAATCACGTCTGTTTATCGCGTGTACATTACGCCCGTTCAAAAAATTAAGATTTCTTTATTAAAGGGGGGGGGGAGGACCTACCAAATTCAGACTGAATTAACGAAAAAAAAAGAATTTAATTAGTTATTATTGTTAAAAGTAGATCCTCTTCCCTTGCAGTTAAAAACTCGAATATTAATGGATGTATCTCAAGAGGTAACTGGAATAGTACTTGTGACAAATATAAGTATCACAATCAAAAACACTTCAGATGATAATAAAATTATGAGATACCAATTTTGGCTGCTTCTGCATGTGCAAAAAATAATATTCATGTAGAGATGGCGAAAAAGATTTGGCGGATTTTTTTTTTTTTTCCATTTTCATAGATTTCGCATTTCAGCAACATTGATTTTGGCAACGTTTGGAAACAGTAGTATTTTGTAATATTTTTTTTAGAGGAGGTATAGTATTTTTTGTTCCAATTATCTGGCAACCCTGTCTTTTTCCCGGTGAAGATGCTCTGGGACCCTGCTTGGCGCGTTTTCAAAAAGTCAACTACGCAAAATAGCTAGGGTTACCACGCTTGGCGCGCCTATCGTTCATTTAGCGAGAAAAGGGTACCTAAAGCACAGATTAACGAAATATCGTATCAATTTCGATATTGCATCGTTTTTTTAAAGTGTTTCGTTTCGGAAAATGTATTGTTTTGTTTTTTAAGCTGGGAAAGAAAACTTTCTTCTTCTTTTAAACTTTGGTAAGATTTCTGTTGGTTTCTGTTATCAACAAAACTGTTCTTATTTTCTCTTTTGGCTTATTTTTGTCCATCTCCCTTGGGGTTGCATTCGAATGTTCTAAGGGGGTGTTTTACCCCATTTATCGGGTAAATCAGTGTTTTCAATGCAAGGTGATATGAATTGGTTAACAAAAGTGATATGAATTGGCGCGACCACTTGGAGATATATCGCCAAGCTTTTGATCGCCAAATATTTGACGCCAAATTGGCGAAATTTTTTTTTTTTTTTTTTTTTTTGATTTAGGTTCAATTTGGCGCTGTTGGCGATATTTTGCGAAAAATCCACTGAATGATGTTAAAAACGACGATCTTTAGGAGATTAATCATTGTAAAATATTTTTTTGCATTGTTTCGTAGCAAACTAGGGCTACAAATGTTTGAATTGTTATCTTGCTCATTCCAAGCACTATTTTAGCACTTAAGGCATCTACTAAGAAATTTACACGTAAAATTAAGTAGTGTGGGGTCCATATCAGATCTTTATATCACTTTGAAGGAATTATAGTTGAATAAAACTAAAATAGAGCATTTTTTCTGATATATCAATTATTTTACAAATGAACTTTTAATTTTATACCACGGGCAAAGCCGTGCGGGTACCGCTAGTTACTAATATAGCTGGATATTCAATACATGGATTTTACCACTGCTGTCACAGGTCGAGGAGTCGAAGCAATTTGATCGACAGTTGGTGGTCGGTAATATGGCGCATCTGGTACTGTGAAAGTCGGTTCTGGTCCAGGACCAAGCCAAACTCCACTGTCATAAGAGTACTTTCCGAGAGATTGAGAGGAATCTCGACCGAAATCCATCTTACGATAAGCCTTTAAACATGAAATAAAAACAAAATCATTAGTTTCAAAAAAGCATAATTACTTTCATGCTTAGCTTAGCCATTGTTTTACGTATACTAGCTCTGTTAGAAAAGTATCCTTTTTTTTGTTAAGAAAACCTGCTGGATATGAAACAAGCGCACTTGCATGAACTGACCTTGAACCTTTGTGTGCATGAGCGAATTTTTGCCGTCGGTTGATAGCGTCAGTCACAGAGAAGCAGTGTTTGACTAAGGTAGTGTGAAGTGCTGTCGTCAGTTTTTTAATTTCAAGGAAAATGCCGGATCAATTGAAGCAGAGCTAGTGCATCAAATTTGCCAAAAACTGTGCAACAGCCGAAAGGAAACCATTTTGGAGATGCAGACGGCTATAGGTAACAATTTCCAAACACATTTTGTGCACTTAATTTAAACTTATTTTGCACAAAACTCGACTGCGTTGATTCAACAAGATCCTTGCTCTCCTGACATGGCACCCTGGCACTTTTGACTGTTCACCAAACTCGAGAGGTCATTGAAAGAACAAAATTTTGAGCACAGAGGCGTTACGGCCACAGCGACAGCCGATCAAAACTGCATTTCAAAACAGTCTTTCTCGGAATGCTTCCAAAAATGACAGCACTACTGGGAGTCATGTATGGAGTCTCGAGAAGGCTACTTAAAGGGTGATAAAGTTTCCAACGCTCCAGGTATGCCAGTTTGTTTCTTCGAGTAAAGCTTAGATACTTTTCTAACAGACCTCTGACAGTGATTTAAGAGAATTTTGTGTGATCCACAATTTCTATTTTAAACTATCCCTCACATACTTGAGTAGTTTTAATGCATTTGTTGGTATAAAACCTAAAAAAAATTAAGATACAAAACTAAAAAATAATACCGTAAAATGGGGTGAATCGGAACACTTTTCAGCTTTGATTGTAAAAAAAGCAGTTAATAGATTTTTTTTTTCAATTTGATTTTCTGGGTAAAAACTTCGGTCTTGCTTTACTTTTGATATTCCAAGCAAACACAAAACATTTTGAACAGTTATTATGAAAATATATAGGAAATTATGGGTGTTTCGAATCACCCCGCTGATAGGGGTCAATCGGAACACATGTTAAAATTTTTATTTTTTTTTCATTTAACCTGTAATAGGTGTCACAAACATGAGTAATATTGATGGGGGAGAACAAGAACAGATAATTACTGCCAAATAAAAGTATAATTTCAATACCAGTAAACGTTTATAATTTGTCAAAATTCAAAATAATTTTGAACTTATGAAAAATGAAAAGTAATTTTAAAAATGCTTTTGAATTGAAATACAAAGATTTAACACGAATGGAAGTCGCTCGTGTCGTCTACAAATATGTACTTGTCTTTAAAACTAGCAATTGTGAATTGGCTTAATTTTTTTCATAGCATCTTCTGGGATGATCTCTGCCTTTTCTTTAGTTTCTTAAAATCTCTGGGTTTCGGGGATTGCCCTGAAAGTTTTTTTCGCTTATTCATCATTGTCTGTGTGCTTGCCTTTTACTATATAAAGTCTATATGACTTTCCCCCTCGTATTTTAAATAAAAAGAAGTCTCCTGGAGAAAAAATCTTATGAAATCTGCAACTTTTTGTCATTCTAAGAACTAGTTGCTCACGAGAAAGGATAAACAGTAATAAATCCTTATCCTTGTCTTGATTAGATGAATTGGGGTTAGAATCTTGATTTTTCAAACAGTTTCCTTCAAATAAGTTTGAATTGGAACAACAGAACAAAGTGTTCCGATTCACCCCGCAATTTTTTTTCCTATGGCATTTTTCAGAATTCTTCCTTTTTATGACACAATTTCTAAAAAATGTAAATTCTAATGTGGTATTCTGTTGTTCAGATACATGTATAATTGAAACATACCACTCTTAGGTTTAAAATATAAGAAGGTTTGTTCTTGCATATGAAGTTTTGCAGTCTATGAAAATGTGATGTTTTCTAGCATTCCACGTGCAGCCCTCCTTAGAAGCCAGTAGCGTTGGCAGATTGACAAAAGTAATTTTTTCCTACTTCCTATGATCTTACCTTTCTGAAAAAAAAATTAATGGCGAAAAATACCCAATAGTATATTTATGAAGAATTTCTTTGTGCGGTCTGGAAGTTTTGTTCCGATTGATCCCGCTGTTCCTATACACCCCATTTTACGGTAATTCCTTAATCCATTTAAAAATTAACCAGGTTCAAAGTTATCCTCCCGTTTAGAGTACTTTTGATAAAAAATAAACCATTCTGCCAAAACCAGTTCGCCTTTTTTTTCCTCTATCTGATTTTCGGAACATAAGTTTAGCTCTGAACTGATCCTTTGTCAAAACGTTGATTAATTTACATTCCTAGGCTTTCTTCGTATATAGGCGCAACAGGCTGCTATTGATTAGCATTGCGTGTTTTTTAAATTCAGCTTAACTTACATTTTTATGATAACAGTTAAATCAAAGAGTTTTCTCCAAAAAAATTATAGTATTGTGCAATAAAATTATTAAGCTTTTTAGTGATGAAAATGAGCAATAAAAATTTAAAATGAATTAATTTGGTGTGCTTCTGTTCCCAAAAGCAAAAGAGCATGAAGTGAATCAGAAAATATACTCATTTAACTTTACAGAATAAAACTCAAGATTAAAAGCCTTTTTTCCTGCAATTAAAAACAAGGGCAGAATAGTTAAATGCCTCAAAAAATATTGGTCACTTCGATCCAAAAAGAAACATTGCTTGCTCTTAAAGGTTTTTATCAACTTCATTACTTGTATTATATCGATACTTCGGAAGCCTTTTCGGTTGAAACAAAAGGATCCATTAACCCCAATTACGTTCGCTGTGCTATTATACTGAATTGTTTATCTTTCCACCTTAATTACCTTTCATTACTTCGTTTTCAACGAGAAGAATATTTTTAACGATAAAGTAGAGAATAATTTCACCGTATTTGAGCACGAAATTATATGTACTGTTTCGCTTTCTTATCTTAAATTTTAAAGATACTAACTGGAAAAACACAGGCTCCTAGTTTACAGAAAATAGCAAAAACCTTCAAATATTTATATTCTCAAAGAAACGTTAAGTTAGATTCGATCGTACAAAAACGCTACAATGCTTTTTTAATGCATTATCATAAAATGCAAGAGACGTATTGAATCAAAAAGACTTGGTTAAAACATGGACGGATATATAGTGATAATAAAAAACTGGCTGATGCAAAAAAATAAACGGGAATTTAAAAAACTGAAAGTTAAAAATCGAAGAAAGCTAACAATGAAAAGAACAACTGAACCGCTACATTTTGATTTTGACATACAGAGATAATCTAATTTCTATGTCTACAAATTACGTCCTGTGTATGGCATAGTCCCCTATTCATGCATTCCTTCAATCAGCCATTGAGGCTCCCTACTGATTACTGCATATCTTATTTGGGCTATCAAGAATTTAGTCTTGAAATATTTCTACAGTATTCACCTATGTCCAGTCTGTGGATTGCTAAGATGCAGAGTCCATGACGCATGATTATGCGACATAGCGTCCATGACGCATGATTATGCGACATAACGTCCATGACATATGATTATGTGATGTGGACGCAAAACCATACGGCATGTGCAAGATGTCTTCAGTGTTTCTTTTTCTCATACTCTCGGTTAAATAAAATTCCTAGTACAATTTCATAGCGAGAAAGTTTAGTTGCCTTCATCTGATGAGAAATTTAGCATTAAAGTGTATAAATGGCGATCCGCATCAGTAGTGGTTATTAATAAGCCTTTTTAATTAAGCATGAATCTTCAATGCTTGTTTGTCTTCATTGTACATCATAAATGTGTTTTTGTTGATAAGTAAAGATGTAGTTCTAGACTTTGAGTCACCGAGTACAATAATGTTAATTTATAATTTGGTATGCAATATTTTAATTGATTTGCTTATAAAAGGATAATAGTAAACAAGAGTAGTTACCTGGTTTCTATTTTTTGCTATGGTACGTCGAATGTAAGTCATTTTTCTTGCTAAATATATTATTGTTATGAGAAGCAAAGCCATCACCAATAGTGTTACGCAGAGCACAACCAGTATCACCAGAGAAAACGCATTTGAACTTCCTAAAACAAAATATTATAAAATAATAATAAGGACATTAGGTTAAAATAAGAGCAACGTTTATAGCTGCAAATAAAAACATTAAAATAGGCAGATTTGTTTCGAGGGCAAGTACTCGTCTGTACCTGCCTAAGAAATGCAAAAAATTGCAAACGAGCCATTTAAAAACTTTCAAAAAGATCCAAATCCAATCAGATATCAGCATTTGCTGCGCAGCAATCGGTCGTAGACATATGAAAGACAAATTGTTACCCTTTTTGTAAAATTAGAGAAATGAGAGAAACATAGCAAAAATCTCGTTACAAATATTTTTAAGATTTTTGTGTACATAAAAAGCTTTCGAAAATTCCGCTCAAATAAGCATCACTTTGGAAATTTTTAACTTGTGACCAGTCCCAACAATGTTTCGCTATCGACGACTGGGAAATATTCCGATTTTTTCACATACTTTGCATGCTCTTTCCCCGTAAATTTTAAAGCTCACTTTTTCTGTCCAATATAACCAATACGATGTTCACAGTCGCTGTAATAAATACCAAATTAGTGACAAAATGGCTGAACAGGATCTTTAAATTTTGGAAAAGTCAGCTTGTTCAGAGGTCTGAAAATTATTTAGAAATCAAATTTGTGAGTGTACTAGCTATTCGAGGGGAGATCTCTGGATAGAAGACTACAAAATTGTGAGATAAACTCGATTTAGTGTGCTTTGTGTAGCAATTGGAAAGTTTATGAAAAGCGGTGTCGAAGATTTGATAAGAATAACCTCCGTCATTTTTTAAAATTAGATTCAAAATTAACACCTAACAGTACAAAACTTTAAAATGAAACACAAAATGAAACAAGCACTATAAACAACAAGCAAACAAAGGGAATAACATAATAAAAAGATAAATGAAAAATGAAAAAACACGCATGAAAGGTAGAGTAAAGAAAACGTTTTAAAATATTAAAAGTCTCAATGTTCTGAAGAAGAGCTGACGGAGCAGGAGACCAGGAAATAAATAGCTTCCTCAGCTCCTGCACAAACGTTCCTCTATGAGAACTTGCACTGGGACAGCGAAATAACAGGTGTTCAGGATTTTCCTTTTCTTGGCGACAGTCACACAAGTTACTGGTTCTCAGGTTAAATTTAAGTAAGTAGGCTTTAAAATTACCATGACCAGTAAGGAATTGCGTTATAAAAAAAATCAGTTTTGAGGGGCTTCAGCTTCAATCTAAACTGGATAGTGGGAATGAAGCGTTTAGTCCAGTTTGCATTTTTCGAAGAAAGTTACGGGTCATTCCGACGAAAATGGTACAAATCATGTCTGAAACTCTTTACTTAAGATTATCAATTTAAATAATTTCCACCAACTAATCATATTTTTTATTGAGTTTTCATTTATTTGTGTATAATGAAGTGTAAATAACTAGTACATGACTCTTTTATGAAAGTATTTTAAATATTTTGATCACTTTGTTTAACAGAGTGGACATATAACAGAGTGAACAAACAAGCCTTTAAAAATATCTGTATAATCACAAAGAAAAGCTAGACTCACAGAACAAGCATAAAGTGGAATAAACAGCCTAAAACTGTAAGTCTGTCTGCAATTTCAAGAAAAAATCTATTTTTTTCATCATGAAATCGGCTCTAACAGAGTGAACATCCAACAGTTCAAATTAACTATCATAAGAAAAGAATGAGGCTCACCCTGGTTGTTGACTGCAAAATTCAATGTAGCAAGCTAATCACGGCAGTTACACTACCTATATTTTTAAAAATATATATCAGATTGAATGCAATTGTTTATTTTATTTCTAAAAGGCATATAACAGAGTGGACAATTCGAAACATTAAAAATCTAGGGACATGGATAAATAATAGTGGTTTTTGAGGATTTTTTTTTTTTCATTTGCGTAATAATCTGCAGAAATGGTGTCCGAAGCATCTTTTGTGCAGTACAGTGTAATTTATTTTGTTGTTACATTTCAGTTTAATTTTATATCACATTTAAAATTCTAGAAATTTGAAGCTGGGACACGTCATTTTCTCTTTCTTCTGACAAAGATAATTTTTTTGTGTCATTTCTAAATGGATTTTACCTAATCAATTGATACTTGACGGTACAAAATTAAATGGAGAACCAATAAAAAATACACTTAATGGGTGCCAGTTATTAAAATTGATTAGAAAAAATTCAAAAGTCTCGGACATGATTTGTACCATTTTCGTCGGAATAACCCACACGGGTCATTCCATGTCAAGTGATCCAACGTTTTTTACCTTACATTTTTGTATTTCTTTCTTTTTCGGCTCATCAATTGTACCCCTTGAGGTAATTAAAAGTCTCAATTTTTAGATTTTTATCTCTATTATTTTTTCATTTATGAGACTTTGAACTTTGGAAAAACCCTCGTTTTTCCATGGATAAGGGAAGATAAAAGGGACCATAACTCGGCACCAAATATAGATAGAACGATTTGGTAAATGGCATTTTAAAGTACGTTAGTCGCCGCTTAATGCAACATGACCAATTTGATAAAAATTTTCTTTTTCAAAAAATGAAATTTAAATTTCAAATTCTCCAAAAACATATAATGAATTTTTTTCAAAAAATTCTCAAAAATTCTTGTGTATTTTATCTATGTTTGTACAAAATTTTAGATTGGGATCTCAATGGGATCATATTTTTTTTGAATTTTTGAATAAAACTGTATAGGAAAAAAATGATATTTTTTAGATTCTATTTATTTAAATACTAAGTTATCTTGCTTGTGATGGTCTAAAAAGTAGTAAACAAACCTGAATATGTTTAAAGTAAGATGGCATGAACTTATAGATTTGTCAGGTTCACACCCTCACCCCTTCCTCCCCCGCACAACCACTCTTTTTTAATTCAAAACTGTTCAAAATGAAAAAAAAAACTCTTTGATGCTAAATGAATAGTAAACTTATTTAAAGTTGGTAAATGGGTTTCCTTATAACTAAACGAAGTATCCCCTCCTCCACTCAGATATACAATTAACGCTGTACTATTATGACATCTAACCTGGGGATTGAATTGACTATTATTTTTACTCTAGGTAAGTGAGCTAGCATTAACTTGTAAATTGGACTGCTCCCCCTCCCTTCCTTCCCGACCCACAATTTTTTCCCCCAAATTGTATCAAATGCTAAAAAAACCCTTTTTGATACATAATAAACAGTAAACTTATTTAAAGTTGGTAAATGGGTTTCCTTATAACAAGCCAAAGTACAACCCTTCTCCCACCCAAATATACCATTAACGCTATACTAATATGACGTCTCAACTGGGGATTGATTTGAGGATTATTTTCCCTCTAGGTATATATTGTTTTTCTCAGACAAAGTGTTTCTTTTTTCAATCCGACCTTCACAAAGAGTACTTCCATTCAACATCTGAATTTAAACTTATGATTCATTTCATCCCCTCCCCAAGCACCAATCTTCAATTTTGGAGGAAGAAAACAAACGGTTCGCCCCAAGATCATAGCAAACAGCGAAATAGCACTGCTTCCCTTTGTGCTCATAATGTTTTCCCATTATTTTCACACAAAACTGAAAAGAAATCAAAGTATCAGGTTATATAGGCCAGTCCCCATCACTGCCTTTCCTTTCTCTTATTGTACAAAGCTCATGTGCTAATAGGAAAGAGTAACAAACAGAACAATTTTAAACACTACCAGACAACAGTAGAGACTGAGGCTTTGAAATGGGGTTAGACGGGATGATAAAAAAAATAAAAGTTTGGAGTGGGAAGGTAGGGTAAGGGGGGAGCAATCTGTTTAGAAGTTAAGCAACATGAGAGGTTGTGATAAAAAAAAACAGTGTTTGTTTAATATATGTATATAGATATATCTTGCTGCATTACTTTCCTTTACAACAAAATGAAAAAGAACACAAACAATTTAAAAAATTAAATAACAGCTGCACATTAGATAATGTGGAAAGATAGTTATGGGGACACAGACATATGATCTGATATTGTGATTTATTTTCAGTTTTGTGAGAAAAGAATAGAAAAAACGATGAGAACAAGGAGAAACAGTGCTATTTTGCTGTTAGCTATGATCTTGGGGCGACCCAATGATTTCCTCCCTTCAAAACTGAAGATTGGTGCTGGGGTAGGAGATGAAATGAATCATAAAGTTAAATTACAGATATTGAATGGAAGTATACACTTTAAAGTTCGGAACGAAAAGAAACACTTCGTCTGAAAAACGATATATATATATATATATATATATATATATATATATATATATATATATATATATAATATATATATATATATATATATATATATATATGTATATATATATATGTATATATATATATGTATATATATATATATATATATATATATATATATATATATATATATATATATATATATATATATATATATATATATATACCTAGGGTGAAAATAATCCTCAATTTAATCCCCAGGTTGGACGCCATATTAGTATAGTGTGAATGGTATATTTGGGTGGGGAGGGGGATACTTCGTCTAGTTATAAGAGAACCCATTTACCAACTTTAAATAAGTTTACTATTCATTTTGTATCAAAGAGTTTTTTTTAACATTTTGAACAGTTTTGAATTAAAAAAGAGTGGTTGTGCGGGGGAGGAAGGGGTGAGGGGGTGAACCTGACAAATCTATAAGCTCATGCCAGCTCACTTTAAACATATTCATGTTTGTTTACTACTTTTTAGACCATCACAAGCAAGATAACTTAGTATTTAAATAAATAGAATCTAAAAAATATCATTTTTTTCCTATACAGTTTTATTCAAAAATTCAAAAAAATATGATCCCATTGAGATCCCAATCTAAAAATTTGTACAAACATAGATAAAATACACAAGAATTTTTGAGAATTTTTTGAAAAAAATTCATTATATGTTTTTTGAGAAATTGAAATTTGAAATTTAAATTTCATTTTTTGAAAAAGAAAATTTTTATCAAATTGGTCATGTTGCATATCAGATTAAGCGGCAACTAACGTACTTTAAAATGCCATTTACCAAATCGTTCTATCTATATTTGGTGCCGAGTTATGGTCCCTTTTATGTTCCCTTATCCATGGAAAAACGAGGGTTTTTCCAAAGTTCAAAGTCTCATAAATGAAAAAATAATAGAGATAAAAATCTAAAAATTGAGACTTTTAATTACTTCAAGGGGTACAATTGATGAGCCAAAAAAGAAAGAAATACATAAATGTAAGGTAAAAATTTTCTCAGATTTTGGATCACTTGACGTGGAATGACCCATACTCTGAATTCCAGTCTTTAATAGCCTCATGAAAGTAGAACAGCTTCCAGTACGAAAGCGACTTAGCTACATCTAAGGTAAAAGGTAAACGAGTAGCTTCTTTTGCTAAGGCATCAGCTCCTTCATTTCCCTGAATACCTGTACACTTTTTAAGAAGATAATTTTTCATTAAAAACGTTAAACAAAAACAGGGTTAGGCAAATTTAAATTGTCCATTTGAAATATGTATTAGATGCAGCAAAATTTGTTTTATGGGACGGCACCATAAAGGTGAATGTGTAGAAAGATTAACTGGGAATGGTTTTTGATAAACGGTAGTGAAAAAAAAACGTCATTGTTTTTAAAAGTAAGCACGTCTAAAAACGGCAAAGAATTATTGTTTTCAATCTCAGCAGTGAACTGGTTATTGAAGTCGATGGAGTCAATAGTATCAATGATATCCAGGTGTCATCCAAAAGGGAGAAGGCATCGTCAACGCATCTGATCCAAAGTGAAAATTTGTGTGATTAAAATAATTTTTGTTGAAAATAGTTCATGTAAATCTCGCTGAAGACTGGACCTGAGGGATTACCCATATCCAGATCCTCAGTGTGTTTATAAAAAATTCCATTGGAAATTCTTTGATTTTGAAAACATTTTTAGAATGGTAGATAAGCACTCATTTAGCAGTAATTCAACGATATTTTGAACATCGCAATTGAAATGAATAATAATTTTGAGATTTAAGAGTGTTTGGACTGATATAGTAATATGAGTACTTGGGTCCGGAACAAAGTGAGTGAAAGCTCTTCTTCTTCATCACAATAATTTTAAAATTCAAACATAGTTGACATAAAACAAAAAAAAGAGACAAAGGCCATTTTAGGAACACCAACGTTTAATAAAAAGATCCCGATGATGATAAACCCTTATTTGAAAAAGACCCCGAGAGTGCCAAAACCGAGACAAAGAGAATTCCACCTCACCCTCGGCACATTATAATTCACTCATAAGCGACTTATTTTAGCAATACTATATAAGGACATTTAAAAAAAAGTCTTGTCAGACAATAGTCAAAAATATTCCACAAATTAATTTAAAACTATGGAGCAATTTCACAAATTGCATCATGGAATAAAATTAAAAAAAAATACTCTTTACCTTCAGCATAAACATAAGCATTTCCTGATGTCATCAACATTCGTCCGTTCAAGTCAGATAAGTCAAGCTTCTGTCCATTGATTTTTGTTTTTAGTGAATCAGCTGCTTCAAGAATAGATTGATCATCCATAACATTTTTATCATCATTAAAGACAGACAAAGTGAAAAAAACATCATTTCCTGGAACAGTAAAAGACTTCAAATTAAATGAGTGAAAATAAATTTATTTTTTCAATTGCGCTGTAAAGAGTTAAGTTATAAAAGTATTTTCAATGTAACATCCATAAGGGTAACCAAAGGAAAGAAAAAGACAACAACAACAACTACGTAATGATCTTATAACATAGTTTATAAAAACTACAAGTCTTTATTTGGAAAACAAAATACTGTTTAGAAACGCATCACACCATTACTTTGCCGACTTAATAAGCAACAGGATAAATGTGTTCGAATCAAAAAATTTTTAATTGTCCATCAAATCTCTACCATCAATGAAATATATTTTTTTCTTTTTTTTTGTTAATAAAAAAATGGTAAAGATTCGAGGGGAGATAGGAATGTTAAATAAAAACTAATTTAAAGTATTATTAATCAACGAAAAAAATTGAAGTAATGCAACTATAATTATCACAGTTTGCTCATTGCATCTACACTAGCGACAAACATTTTACTTCTTTAATTGTCTATATTTCATTAATCAATTTATGACACAATTTTACGGAAGAAACTGAAGGCTATATTTACAAAATTTGTTTGTTTTCGCAGACGCGTCTTTGTAATAGTTTCATAATTTTTTTCTTTATTATATATATCACTTTAAAATTAATTACAGCTTGGCAGAGAAGGAAACTGAACCGATGTATATATATTATAAAAATTCCAAATTTACAGTCCGAAAGCAAATCTTTAGTCGATCAGGGGAAAAATTACTAAATACAGACTGAGCTCATTAGTTTTCAATGTTTACTGAATATTTTTGGGGCGGCAGTGAAAAAAAATTGAAGATGTGAGAGAGAATAAAATCTTTTGACAAGCTACTACGAGAACATGTTTACTTGAAGGTATAATTACTAAGAAATTCGTTGCATTTTTGGAATCTAAAGAAATTAACAAACCAAGATCCAAGTTTTTATTATTATTATTTGTACTTGCTCTTGTTTTCCTTTAATGTGCCGTGGAATAAAGTAATAAATGGAAATAATTTCTCTTATTTATCTAAATAAAGACTCTTTAGTTGTACAAAAGATATTCATTAGAAAAACAGTTTCACGTTCTTGTTTTTCTTTATTATAAAAAAATGAATTTTCAAAACACGTTCTCATAATGATACTTATTTTAACTTTAAAGTATAATTGAGGTCAATTATATTTTAGAGTTTAAGCAAATGACTCAGTCAAAAAATGATTGCCTTCGTTTTATTAACTTGCTGGGTTTTTTTTTTTTTTTATTACTTGCAGTTTAAAAAACTGTTGTACACAAAAGAGTTACGATTAAGTTTTAAAAGTAATTAATCCCTCATTCCTAAACTGATCAATTTTTCACGGTCATCATTAGGATTAGGTAAAAGTTGCATCTTTTTTGATACCTACACATTTAATGGGTCTACGTTCATATAAACAGAATATCGTTGAAGCTTTATTGTAAAAAAGCTCACGGTTTGAAAAAAAAACATTGGTTCGTTATAAACTTTCTAAAAGTAAAGTTTATTCATAGCTGCTTAAGACTTACAGAGCCGCAAGCCATATTAAGAATTTTTGTCTATTGAAAGCTTGATGCAAACAAAGTCTGCGATGAATTCATCTTTCATATATTAAAGCGAGAAAAACAAAACTGAAGATTATTTTACTTTTGTTGCAAAAAAAAAACTTAGTGTATCTTTCTCGTTTTAAGAAAATTTTATTGAAAAAATGAAAAAGTAAACATTGTTGAAAATATTTAAATATATGTGTGTGCTAGAATAGAATCTCTTGTAATGGCACTAATTATTGTGCAGCAAATTATATTCATTGTGATATGGTTGTGGATGTGGCACTGCACCTCGAATCACGTGTGTCATCAGTGCCATGAGCACAATATGAAGATCGGAATGAATTTCGCGAAAATATAACAATTTATCCCTTTGGCTGGAACTTAAAATTTCCTTAGGCAATGTTAATTTTTTCTTGAGCTAAATAATATTTTCAACAATAAATTGAAATTAAATTTATTGTTAATATATTTCCACGCTAAAATGTATGGTCTAAGATCTATCCCACCTATACATAGAGTTTGTAATTATTCTTTCTTCCTAAACATGGAAACTCTCGCTCATTCAGTTTACAACAACCTACAATTTTTCCATCAAGCGTATACTGGTCACGTGCAATACATTTTTCTTTTAAATGGTTTAGAAAACTGTTTCCCCGCTTTCCTATAGGGACTTCGCACTTTTCTTAGTTGTAATTGATTTCAAATACAAATACAAATACAAATGTGGCGACCAGCAGCAGGCTCAGGGCCCAACTTGGCTGGTCCTAGTCAAATTAAAGACCCCAATGAAGATCAATGGCCCTCTTAAAGCCAACTACTCCATTGCTCTTTACCGCCTCTTCCGGTAAGCTGTTCCAAGTTCCCACTACCCTGCTAAAATAGTAATTTTTTCGAATTTCCAGGTTCGCCTGAGGTTTAAACAGCTTAAAACAATGACCCCTTGTCCTGCTTTCCTTGCAAAACTCCAACCCTGCAACATCATTCATTTTAATAAATTTAAATAACTGAATCATGTCCCCTCTGGTTCTCCTTTGCTCAAGACTATACATATTAAGCATTCTAAGTCTGGAATCATAGTCTAAATTAGAAAATCCATTTACTAACCTTGTAGCCCTTCTTTGTACCCTTTCCAATAAATTAATGTCTTTCTTCAGATAAGGAGACCAAAACTGAACAGCATACTCCAAATGAGGTCTTACCAAACTTCTATATAGAGGCAGAAGAACCTTCTTAGATTTGTTTGAAATAGATCTATTAATAAACCCAAGCATCCTATTGGCTTTGTTACTAGCTATGCTGCACTGTTGACTGGACTTGAAATCCTGATTTATTAAGACACCTAGATCCATAACATTATCTGCCCTACTAATGACTGAACCCTGTAAATAATAGCTTGTATGCTTATTTCCATGACCGAAATGCAGCACTTGACATTTCCCAACATTAACTGCCATACCCCACTTGTCTGCCCATTTAGTAATATGATCCAAATCCTGTTGCAGCTGATTTATTTGTTCGTCATTTTCTACAACCCCCATAAGTTTGACATCATCGGCAAAACAATTCATGTTTCCAGAAACATTTTCATGAATGTCATTCATAAAAATAATAAACAAAAGGGGACCTAAAACTGATCCTTGGGGAACACCACTTAAAACCTCACTCCATTTAGAATAGTTACCCCTAACAACTACTCTTTGTTTCCTTCCTGTCAGCCAATTCCTAACCCAAACTAGAATTTTACCTCCTACCCCTATACCAGCTAATTTGCTGAGTAGTGCTACATGCGGTACCTTATCGAAAGCTTTTTGAAAATCTATGTAAACAACATCTACGCATTTTTTGCTATCTAAAGCCAAGGTAACCTTGTCGTAGAAATGTAATAAATTAGTAGCACACGATTTACCTTTTCTGAAACCATACTGCAAACTACTCAACAGCCCATTATTTTCTAAGAAATTCATAATCTTAATTTTGATCAATGTTTCAAAAATTTTACATACCACTGAAGTCAGACTCACAGGCCTATAATTTCCTGCATTACCTCTAGACCCTTTCTTGAAGAGTGGTGTAATGTTAGCTAGTTTCCAGTCCTCTGGCACTATCCTGAGTTATACGAAGCATTGAATATATTAACTATAGCGTCAACTAATTCCTCTGCACATTCTACTAGAATTTTTGGATAAATATTATCTGGTCCCGGAGCTTTTGTGGTTTTAATTTTTTTCAAATAAAGTAAAACGTCCTCCCTGGAAAATACAAAGTCCTCAAGCTGTGTAGTAGCTTGTGTCTTGCTTGTGTCAACTGTTGAGATACAGTTATCGTTAAAAACACTGGAAAAAAAGTCATTTAGAACATTTGCTATATCACCATCATTCTGAATTAAATTTCCATGCTCATCTACTAGTGGCCCAATTTGACTATTTCGAACTTTCCCAGAATTTGCGTATGCAAAAAACTCCTTTGGATTCCTGTCAATATTATCTGCCAGCTTTTTTCCAATTCTCTTTTCTGAAACCGTACCAAATACTTAAAACTACGCCTAGCCTCACAATACTGTAGCCTGTCTGCGCTGTGACCAGTTTCTTTTAATCGACGAAAAGCAGCTTGCTTACGATTGTCGGAAAGACATTTCGTTGAAATGTCTTTCCGTTCTAAATTTTCTTCGATTCTTATTGATTATTTATTTGTTACTCTAAGCAGAATTAGATTCTATTAAATTATACCCTTAGTCATTTATCTTTTCGTTTCCTTTTTCCTTCTTTCTGCTTATGCACTACGATGCAAAAGTTTAAACAAAATGCAAATATGTGAATAAAAAGAAAATTATTAACGAAATGCTTTCAAATTTGTACTGCAGGTACACAATATGGTCCCAAATACGTGTCTGGAGTTCTTAAAAATATAACTGGAATCAAATTTTGGACATTACAAAACACATTTTTTTTTTTACATTGTTATAAAAGTTTAAACAAAAGTCAGATTTTAGGCAAATATCCCTTGAATTGTGATTGGTGGAGGAAGGGCGGGACTTTATTATTCAATTATGAAGTGCAGAGATTAGTGAATGATCAATCAAAATCCCAAAAGCTCTGTAGTTCTCGTGTAAAGAAGATGAGAATGTTTGGAAGCCGAAATTTGAAACTGAACCTACTATATTATTTTTTTTTTCTTTTAAATCGGCTTTAGTAAGGTAGTACATTGTTTTTTACTTCGGGGAGAGCAAATTCAGACATGCGTATCGATAAAAAAGGCCAAGAAAAATTATATTTCTTAAGGATGAAGGAATTGAAAAAACGGCTCGAACTGACGATTCTCCCCTTAATCCTACAAAACTTCAACTTGGACCAAAAACAGCACGTGACAGCATAAGTAGATGAACAACTGAATCGGAATGTATAAAAAAAAAACAAAGAATTTTGCTTGATCCTTTTCGGACAGAGTGTCTTAAATAAGCAAGATTTTAATGGCAAAGGCAGCACAGCATATGATCATTGGATATTTCTCAAGTCCCGCTAATAGAATTATAATCCATCTAGGATATTCCAATTTTAACAATTCGTATCAGAGAAAGTAGGGGAGACTGGGGACGGTCGTGACACGGGGCGGTTGTGACAGTCGTCATATTAGCTAAACTATAATTAATACCTGGTTGAAGCAAAGAGAGAAAGTATCAGCATGTTTATCTGAATGTGTATCAAAGCATTGCGGTAGCCATCGAGCGACATTAACGCTAGCAGAATGTTTGGTTACTTTTTAACAGTCAAAAGTAAGTTTTTTTTTTCGATTTCTTTTAGTAAATCCTGTTGAATGGGTACAGATAGAGAAATGAAAGTTTCCCCCGTCAGTAGTGAACCTTAATAGTGAAATAGCAGTGATTACTTTTTATGCATGCTATTTTGTATTGCCATGGCGATTGCTGTTTTCAAAAGTAGTGGGTTGGGGTTGGTTGTGACAAATTGCGTGGGGACGGTTGTGACACGAGTAAAACATATTTTTATCATATTTGATGCCCATAATACGCTTGAAGAAGACAGAAATAGGGCAATGTGATCTAATGAAATATAAAGAAGCTTATAAAGAAGTGAAACTTTTTTTTCTTTCGGACAACTTTCGAAATGCAACGTTAATCGTCAATCTTTGCTACGAAACATTCATTCGTAAACACGATGGAGCCGGCAGGCGCTGCCACAATGAAAACAATGTGTGCATAGGTTATATTGCTCATAATAAAGTGCTTTTGAGCGTACATATAAGCTGAAAGCAGACATGAGAGTAAAATGGCTACTAAGAAATGGTTTCGTTCATTTATGAATGGAAATTTTTCACGTCTGTTCGTGTAGCTCATGCAACTAGCCTTTCAAGAGTAACAAGCTTCAATAAAACAAATAAATGTGGAATCTTTCTTTGATACTTGAGAACTGTTATGAACAGACACGGCTATGACACACAGGATGTGCATAATGTTGCCAAAACAGACGTTACGAAATTACAAAAACCTGATATTGTTGCAAAACTTGGTATAAGGCTACTTCAACTGAACGAGGCACATTGTTAAGTGTTAAACTTTCCCAGATGAAGGTTATGTAGAATTACGCTTAATATTACTTGAAATTAAAAGTGATCTAGACTGTTTTGTTGTATTTTTGAACTTATCACAACCGACCCCAAGCACTGTCACGACCCCCCCCCCCCTGGGGTGGGGTCTGTTGTGACATTTTTTCATTTTTTGTTTAATTTGGTCCTGTGAGTTAACTATTGTACTTAGGGAGAAAATTTTAGTATTTATAAGCAGGCAAATGTACACTTTAACATAAAAACAACTTTAAACCAACTCACAGGCAGTTCTAAGGGATCTATGGGGGAGCAAGTGAAAATTGTCACAACCGTCCCCAGTCTCCCCTAACATTCATTTTTTAGTCACGATGATACATATGCTGCATTTCCCATTAAAATCTGGCTTATTTGGGACACTCTGTACGAAAAGGCTCAAGCATAATTCTTGGTTTTTTTATGCAGTCTGATTCAGTTAGTTGTTCATCTACTTATGCTGTCACGTGCTGTTTTTGACCCAAGTTTAAGTTTTGTAGGATTAAGAGGCGAGTCGTCAGTTCGGACCGTTTTTTCAATTCCTTCATCCTTAAAAAAAAAAAATATATCGTCCTTTTTGATCTATTCGCATGTCTGAATTTGCTTTCCACGAAGTAAAAAACAATGTACTACCATACTAAAGCCGATTTAAAAAACAAAAAATTAATAAAGTAGGTTCAGTTTCAAATTTCGAATTCCAAACTTTCTCATCTTCTTTACACGAGAACTACAGAGCTTTTGGGACTTTGATTATGCATTCAGCAATATCTGCACTTTATATTCAAATAATAAAGTTCCGCCTTTCCTCCACCAATCACATTTTAGGAGATATTTGCATAAAATCTTACTTTTGTCTAAACTTTTGAAACAGTAAAAAAAAATGTCTTTTGCAAATTTCCGATTTTCGTTTCTGTTATATTTTTAAAAATTCCAGACACGTACTTGAAATTTGAAAACATTTCGCTGAATAATTTTCTTTTTATTCATATATTTGTATTTTGTTTAAACTTTTGCATCGCAGTGTATTTCTAAATGTTCACGACAGTAAACTTTTTTTTTAAATAAATTGTCATGCATCTTACTTGTCTTCAAATTTATGAAAGATAGAAACTACACTGCTCAAAACAATTAGGGGAGCAAGCAAAAGAGTGAAGAAAACCGTGCAAGACAGCCACGGATTGGCGTACAATGGATAGTACGCGTGTATCAATGCGAAATACAGAAAAAAAGACCTAAAAACTTTGAAATTAATCTTGAACTCTTTGAAAATGTGGAAAAAACATAAAAAGGTGATTTTGGGCGAAAGGTGATTTTGGGCGAAAAAGGTGATACATTTTGGTTACATGTAAAAAATGAAAAAAAGGTACTGTTTAGACATGTTGCACGTGTTTTAATAAGGCGTGTGGTCTCCTTGAACAGCTAAGACTGCTGCACACCTGTTTGGTAATGATGCGATAAGCTTATGGGTATGAATTTGGGGAGTACTGTTCCACTCCTCAAGAAGTGCAATCTCCAAATCTCGGACAGTAATAGGCGACCTTTGTCACTCAGCAATGCCTTGTCCGACCATGTCCTAAACATGATTGATTAGATTCAGGTCAGTAGAGCACGCTGGCCATTCCATACGCTGTATTTTTTCAGTTTCAAGCATGTTCTCCATCAGACGAGCTCTCAGCGGTCGAGCAATATCGTTTTAAAAAACAAAGGAATATCCAATAGCTCCAGCGTGAGGGATGACATGAGGTCTCAGTATCTCGTCTGCATACTTTTGGCCCGTCAAAGTGCCATTCCAAATGATATGCAGGCCCGTACGTCCGCCTATGCTGATTCCACACCATATCACCCAACCAGCTCGTCTGTTTTGTGACCTTTAACGAACGAACGCGGGATTATTTCGAGTGCCCCTGTCCCTCCATACCAGAACAAGTCCGTTGTCACTCTCCAGACTGAATTGCAACCCCTCTGTAAACAGCACTTGGCTCCAACCATGTTGCTCCCAATTTCGATGTTCAGCAGTCCGTCTTCTTCGGGCCACACAGTCGCGTGGGGTCAACAAAATTTAGACCATTGGCCTACATGCATAGAGCCCTCCCTCATGAAGCCCATTACGTACTGTTTGGCTGGACACCCTTCATAATATTGCCAAGAGCAACTGCCTTTGCAGATGCATAGCATTCTCTATTCTGTTTCGACGGGCTGTTAACCGTATATACCGGTCATCAGTTGCTGTAGTGGCGCATGGCCGACCTTGCCCTGATCGATGTCAAACATTTCCTGTTTCTTGGAATCGTTTCCACACCCTTGCAACACTTCTGACGACTCCAACATCATCCGCGACACAACGTTGTGTTTACCCGGATTCCAGCCTGCCTATAACATGCCATGGCATGGATTCCAGTAAATATACGTTGTTGAGACATTCTCAAGTAACCTTGTCTCCATCAGAAAAAATGTAAAAAAACTAATGCGCTATCGAATTTAACAGTTACGGCAATAAAACGGACGCTTCTGCAACATCCCGATCTCCGCACTTATCTTATTTTTTTTTCTGGTTTTTGGCCTCATTAACTTTAATTTGTTCATAAAATTATCTTATTCCGTTTCCTGGTAGGCTTTGAATTAAGAACGATTCATTTTATGTTACTTATTGGTATACATATTTGCGTAATTTTGTTAAAACCATGTGCTCCCCTAATTGTTTTGAGCAGTGTAGTATATTTGGAGCATGCGCTATAAAAATTTTAATTCCCTTAAATTCTTATATTTCATGAAGTGTTGAATATTTTTGTTTCTAATTCCAGCTTTATATTTATCTTACCTGTTGTCAACTTTTCTGTGAATTTGGAGAAAAACTACTTTATAAGTTAAAATCATGTGTAGAATACGGCATTTTCGAAAAAAAAATGCCATTTTTTTCCGCATTAAGCATGTTACATTGTTAAACATAAATGATATTTTTACAAATATGCAAAGAATAATTGCACATAGCCTCTGAAATATTTTTTTTAATATGCAGCTTATTTCTAGTTTCTTAACACACTGGCTCTTCATCTTTTGTTTCCTAATTTTGTTGTTTGTCACTTAACTGCAAGCACAAGGTATAAAACGTCTTGAAACACACAAAATATTTTTATCTTCAGTTTTACTTTTTTTCATCAAAAAGTCAACCGAATAAAGGTTTTTCGTTGGAAATATAAATGTTTGATAAAGTGCAAGTTAAAAAGTAAATATATTACTTACAGACTTTATTTTTATTATTTATTTATTTTTACTGAAAAAAATCAAAATTAAAAAAAAATGTATATATCAAACATACACACCTAATGAAAATATTACAAATGGAGTTACCCTTATCATATTTAGACTATTTTCTCGAAATAGATAAGAAAAATAAGACATGGGATGAGAACAACGTCCATTTTCCTCTTATCAGAAGCATTTATTTGTATTTTATTTCTTAAGCTTTAATTTGGGTATTAATTTATGTTGCTTCATGTTCATATTTAGCGATTATTCCAAAAATTCGACTACAGGGTGTTTCATATTAAATGGGACAAAAAGAAAGCACGATTGTGAACATTATAATTAATATATTTAGAAAATTCAAATTTGCCTCAAAACTACATTTATTCAAGTTTCTACAGGTGTTCAATATGTGCCCTCCGATGATACGGCAAATGTCTACACGGTAATTAAGCTCCTGCTACAGTCTTGATAGCGTATCCCTTGTGATGGAGTTCAACACTGAAGTTATCCGCTGCTTCAGTTCCTTTAAGTCCTGAGGAAGTAGAGACATAAATGAAGGGTCAGGGGGAAAAACCACGGTAGTCACATTTGATTCATTTTGAGAAAAACGAAATTTAAACTTTACGAACTCATAAACTTCCCCAGTATACTTGTTCTAAAATGACAATAATACAAGGAATACAGTGTTTTTTCACGAATATTGCATATACTAAACGAAATTACACTTATTTTTCTAACAGGTGGTAGCATCAGTTTAAATTCAACAAAAAGTGGACTACCGTGGTTTTTCCCCCTGACCCTTCAAATACCTTGTCTTTAACGAAACATCATTGAAAAAAATCACAGGGCATTAGATCTTTTTTCCTGTTGCCAAATAAAACTTGTATAGTTGTAGTTTCGGAATAAATTTGTTTCGGCTAAATAAATCCATTACGGCAGTCACACTGCGCTATTCTTTTAGTCCCATTCAATATGAAACACCCTGTATTTTAGTAATTTTTTCACTGATAATCTTCATTTAAAGTTTTAATTTTTTACTCTATTATAGGTCCTTACGGAAAAGCAAGAAACACATGAGGACATGTAATTTCTTTTTTTTTCACTTTGGATGCCAACATTGAAGTTCACCTAAATGTTGTCTAAATATAGGTAAAAATTAGGGGTGCGACATCGAAGGCAAAACATCGATGTTTACAAAACATCGATGTTAGAAATTACAACATCGATGGTATTGATACATCGACCAAAAAACATCGATGTTCTCAAACATCGATGTTTTATAACATCGATCGTTCTCGATCGTTTTACAAGTATAGAGCGTACATTTTTGAATATACTTTTCTACTATACTACAGAGCAGAGACGTGCCGTCTGGGTAGGCAAGGTAGGCAGTGCCTACCCATGAAGAAAACATACCAATTTTTTAATTTCATTACATGACATGTAATGCGCTGATTTGGAAATATTAAGGCATTAAACAGCGAATAAAGCAGAAAAAACCCCGGAAATGTTAATTTTCTTCCTTAAAAAGCACCGACTACCGCTGCTTTTCAACCACTGTATCTATACTGTGCGTAGTATTAGGAAATGCACGTGCCCGGCACTTTTCTCCCCTAATGCTCGAAAGCGCGCGACGAAAGGCTGTCACGAAAAGTGCCTTTGCGATTTCTTCTTTTCTCCGCCGAAACTTGACTATGTGATGCGCAGAGCTGTTCCTGTAGAGTGTGGCGTTTCTACGGTCTAGACGTCTTGATATCGTCTTTTGTACAGTAGGGTGGGCCGAAAATGACTTTTATTTTTTTTTCGATGACGAGGTATGCGGAAAAGGTGCCATTGGGGGTACAAAGCACTCACAAAAAATTTGAATTTTTTTGCACAATTTCTTGATCTGCCGCAATCGCCTTGAAGTTTCGAAAAAATGCTAATTTTTGATGTTTTTCGTAAAATTTGTCAAATTTTTTTTAGAAATATTTTCAGTGATAGGTGTAACTTAAAAGGTACTATTAGGGGCACTAAGTTCACATAAAAAATTTGAATTATTTTGCTCCATTTCTTGATCAGCCATAAACGCTTGGGGGTTTCAGAAAAATTGCTAAAATTGGATATTACAGCAAAATTCGTGAAATTTTATAAAAAAATTATTCTCGGTAATGGGGAGAGCAAAAAAGGCTCACTATTATCATTAAATCAACATTAAAATTGAATTGTAAATGATATTTATTTAATTTGTCACAAATACGGGGAAAATTCGGAATTATTATTATTTTTTTTTTACTGATCCAATTAATTTATTAATTTTTAAGCTTTATAAAAATGTCTTCCAAGTGTTGAGAGACAATTTAGGAGTCTGAAATAAGTAGTTTATCAAATAATCTGCATTTTAATTTTTAAAATTCGTTAAAGTTACAAATTAGTTATTTATTACTATTGAATAAAAAAATGTGTTAACTAAAAGTGCTTCACAGTTCTCAGCTTATTGTGCATCCAAATATCTTGCAAAATAATCCAGAACTCAACGCAAGGAGGTGGCTGTACGAGTTCTACCAGCCCTCCACCTAAAAATATTCTATTCACGTTGTTTTGCATTCTTCATGCAACAAAGTCCTTCTTCGAATTAAACGTTTACATTTTTATCCTGGATTGTATCTTTGCTCTGACGAAGGTATCTCTGTCCTCATGGCCACATACGTGCATTGCCTCTTCTGTCACTACTTTTGTTCTTCCCACAGCTTGCGTGTGACTTGGAAAGCGGACTGAAGCTTCATCTAAAACCAAGCCTGATTCTATGTTTCTCTCAATCTCTTCGAATGAAAGATTCTATGTAATTGGAGGCTTACTAAGATCTGTTGAGAGCCAGTTGATGCGGTCGTAGTACTCAGTAGCCATAAAGTTTAGTTTTAGAACCTTAAACTGTTTCAGTCTCCTGATCTCTTTCTTCTTTGAAAGGCAGCATTGTTTAATCCTTTTCCATGCCAATATTCTGATTTCTTTGTTTTCGTCTGTCGCCATTGCTAATAGTATATTCTCAGGATGGCTATAGTATGCACTTCTTTGAACTACCGAATGCACTATCGTTAAGTCATCAGAGAGGAAGTTTGAGAGTAGTACTATTTTCCACAAATTGTCTCGGTCCATCTGCTCACCCTGGTAACTTCCTCACTGAGAACCATACTCTGCGCATAAACTCGTACTATGCCATTCTACTCTTATGCATGGCTACTGAGTACTACGACTGCATCGACTGGCTCTCGACAGATCTTAGTGAGTCTCGAATTACAAATAGTAGTATATACGAGTTGGTTTTAGATGAAGCTTCAGTCCGCTTTCCAAGTCACACGCAAGCTGTGGGAAGAACAATTAAAGTAGTGACAGAAGCGGTAATGCACGTATGTGGCCATGAGGACAGAGATACCTTCGTCAAAGCAAAGATACAATCCAGGATAAAAATGTAAACGTTTAATTCGAAGAAGGACTTCGTTGCATGAAGAATGCAAAACAACGTGAATAGAATATTTTTAGGTGGAGGGCTGGTAGAACTCGTGCAGCCACCTCCTCGCGTTGAGTTCTCTATTATTTTGCAAGATATTTGGATGCGCAATAAGCTGAGAACTTTGAAGCACTTTCAGTTAACACATTTTTTTTTATTCAATAGTAATAAATAACTAATTTGTAACTCTAACGAATTTTAAAAATAAAAATGCAGATTATTGGATAAACTACTTCTTATTTCAGACTCCTAAATTGTCTCTCAACACTTGGAAGACATTTTTATAAAGCTTAAAAATTAATAAATTAATTGGATCAGTAAAAAAAATAATAATAATAATTCCGAATTTTCCCCGTATTTGTGACAAATTAAATAAATATCATTTACAATTCAATTTTAATGTTGATTTAATGATAATAGTGAGTATTTTTTGCTCTCCCCATTACCGAAAATATTTTTTTTTAAAAATTTCACAAATTTTGATGTAATATCCGATTTTAGCAATTTTTCTGAAACCCCCAAGCGTTTATGGCTGATCAAGAAATGGAGCAAAATAATTCAAATTTTTTTATGTGAACTTAGTGCCCCTAATAGTACCTTTTAAGTTACATCTATCACTGAAAACATTTTTTTTAAAAAAATTTGACAAATTTTACGAAAAACATCAAAAATTAGCATTTTTTCGATACTTCAAGGCGATTGCGGCAGATCAAGAAATTGTGCAAAAAAACTCAAATTTTTTGTGAGTGCTTTGTGCCCCCAATGGCACCTTTTCCGCATATCTCGTCATCGAAAAAAAAATAAAAGTCATTTTCGGCCCACCCTAACGTGCATTACCGCTTCTGTCACTACTCTAATTGTTCTTCCCACAGCTTGCGCGTGACTTGGAAAGCGGACTGAAGCTTCATCTAAAACCAACTCGTATACTACTATTTGTAATTCGAGACTCACTAAGATCTGTCGAGAGCCAGTCGATGCAGTCGTAGTACTCAGTAGCCATAAGAGTAGAATGGCATAGTACGAGTTTATGCGCAGAGTATGGTTTTCAGTGAGGAAGTTACCAGGGTGAGCAGATGGACCGAGACAATTTGTGGAAAATAGTACTACTATCAAACTTCCTCTCTGATGACTTAACGATAGTGCATTCGGTAGTTCAAAGAAATGCATACTATAGCCATCCTGAGAATATACTATTAGCAATGGCGACAGACGAAAACAAAGAAATCAGAATATTGGCATGGAAAAGGATTAAACAATGCTGCCTTTCAAAGAAGAAAGAGATCAGGAGACTGAAACAGTTTAAGGTTCTAAAACTAAACTTTATGGCTACTGAGTACTACGACCGCATCAACTGGCTCTCAACAGATCTTAGTAAGCCTCCAATTACATAGAATCTTTCATTCAAAGAGATTGAGAGAAACATAGAATCAGGCTTGGTTTTAGATGAAGCTTCAGTCCGCTTTCCAAGTCACACGCAAGCTGTGGGAAGAACAATTAAAGTAGTGACAGAAGAGGCAATGCACGTATGTGGCCATGAGGACAGAGATACCTTCGTCAGAGCAAAGATACAATCCAGGATAAAAATGTAAACGTTTAATTCGAAGAAGGACTTTGTTGCATGAAGAATGCAAAACAACGTGAATAGAATATTTTTAGGTGGAGGGTTGGTAGAACTCGTACAGCCACCTCCTTGCGTTGAGTTCTGGATTATTTTGCAAGATATTTGGATGCACAATAAGCTGAGAACTGTGAAGCACTTTCAGTTAACACATTTTTTTTATTCAATAGTAATAAATAACTAATTTGTAACTCTAACGAATTTTAAAAATTAAAATGCAGATTATTTGATAAACTACTTATTTCAGACTCCTAAATTGTCTCTCAACACTTGGAAGACATTTTTATAAAGCTTAAAAATTAATAAATTAATTGGATCAGTAAAAAAAAAAATAATAATAATTCCGAATTTTCCCCGTATTTGTGACAAATTAAATAAATATCATTTACAATTCAATTTTAATGTTGATTTAATGATAATAGTGAGCCTTTTTTGCTCTCCCCATTACCGAGAATAATTTTTTTATAAAATTTCACGAATTTTGCTGTAATATCCAATTTTAGCAATTTTTCTGAAACCCCCAAGCGTTTATGGCTGATCAAGAAATGGAGCAAAATAATTCAAATTTTTTATGTGAACTTAGTGCCCCTAATAGTACCTTTTAAGTTACACCTATCACTGAAAATATTTTTAAAAAAAATTTGACAAATTTTACGAAAAACATCAAAAATTAGCATTTTTTCGAAACTTCAAGGCGATTGCGGCAGATCAAGAAATTGTGCAAAAAAATTCAAATTTTTTGTGAGTGCTTTGTGCCCCCAATGGCACCTTTTCCGCATACCTCGTCATCGAAAAAAAAATAAAAGTCATTTTCGGCCCACCCTATTATACAAAAGACGATATCAAGACGTCTAGACCGTAGAAAACGCCACACTCTACAGGCACAGTTCTGCGCATCACATAGTCAAGTTTCGGCGGAGAGAAAGAAGAAACCGCAAAGGCACTTTTCGGACAGCCTTTTGTCGCCGCTTTTCGAGCATTAGGGGAGAAAAGTGCGGGGCACGTGCACTTCCTAATACTACGCACAGTATAGATACAGTGGTTGAAAAGCAGCGGTAGTCGGTGCTTTTTAAGGAAGAAAAATGAACATTTCCGGGGTTTTTTCTGCTTTATTCGCTGTTTAATGCCTTAATATTTCCAAATCAGCGCATTACATGTCATTTAATGAAATTAAAAAATTGGTATGTTTTCTTCATGGGTAGGCACTGCCTACCTTGCCTACCCAGACGGTCACGTCTCTGATATATATACATATATATATAAATTAAAGCAATACACAAAGAATAAGTACTCGACAAATATATTGAGATTACTGAATTTTGAGTCCTTAATACAAATTAAGAGGAATAATTTCGCAACATATATTGATTAGACCCTTATTGAATAGTACAAAAACTGGTAATAAAACATACAAAGATAAATGAAGGGCCAGGGGGAAAAAAGATGAAAGTGACCAAAAAGCGATTTCGAGAAAAACGAAGAACAAAGTTTGATTTCTCGTAGCTCCTTATGTAGTTTTTCGAGTTTTCATGCACATTTCGGTCGCTTCTCATCTTTTTTCCCCCTTGTTGTTCTACCAGATGATACTAGTCCTTCATAGCCCCTAGATAGCTCTAATATCTCAAAATTGACGAAAAAGTGACTTTCATCTTTTTTCCCTCAGGCCTTCAAATACAAACTAGTTATAGAAAAAAAGGAAATATTTCGATTTGAATAACGCTGAAAAATAATCTACCTCGAAAATTAATCCAAGAAAAAATGTATCACAGCACTTACCTTCAGTTCAATGATAAGAAAGAATTATTTTGATTATATGAACACAATTTTTTTTCCCCAAAAAATGAATAATTAGTATTAGGAGTTAGAAATGGGAACTTACGTGTGAGTTAAATTACGTATAACACCGCATTTAGCAAGTCAACTGCAAAAAACAAACAAAACAGACCAGAGAAGGTTTTCCTGTCGCCGTTAATGTTTATGATGTGTTAAGAAAAAGCCCTCTGTTTATTTTAATTGCATTTATTATTCGGCTAAAGAGGTATAGTTTTGGGAAAATCCAGACACACAGGCAGCAGCAGATTTACTTTTCTTTCTTTTTCTATGCTATTTTCCAGACATTGCGGATTTAATACATAAATGAGCTTAATTCGCATGGTAAATCACAGGACTGAGCTGCAGCACTTTTCAAATGTAGACGAATTTTTGCATGTTTGACGGAAATTCAGACTGTTTACGTGTGACAATGAGGTTCAATAAAGGATAACTAAAGGGTTCCTGCACTTTTTTTTTTGTCAGACATTAATTCCGGGTGCATATCGTATGTATTAGGGTTACGACATTGGTGATGATGTTTCCGAAATTGAATGTTGTTGGGTCTATTTTTTAATGTCAATGTTTTTTTTTTAATTTTGGAGATGTTTTTTCATCGATATCACTTCTCTGAGAAATTTTAATAAATTTTTAATTCAAAATGAAAAAACATCGACTTCGGAAAAAACATCGAACCCAAAACGTCGATGTTTAAAAAACATCGACACTAAAGCATCGATGTTAAAAACATCGATGTTTTTACAAAAACATCGATGTTTCCAAAACATCGACATCGATGTCGCAGCCCTAGTAAAAATATATGGCTGATAAACGAAGTTTAAAGGGCGAAAACAAAAACCCATAGATGGTTACATTGCTAGCTTTTAAGATTTTCAGTCTTAATTTATAAACGTACTTAAGCATTTACCTGAAATTTCCAGATTTCTTATACTTGGTGTCGGGACTCTCATTACTCTTGCAAGTTGCAACTTCAGATGATGGAGAAACTCGTCTGTTTTTCCATTTTCTGTTTCTGACTCTTTTAGCTCAAAACGAAACTTCAGTTGAAAATTCGATTTTTCTTCTGCTTTCGCAACATTTCTACGTCTGCGCCGGTGAGTATTTTCTTTCTTTACTTCACCATCTTCCTCAACATTTTCCTCCATGGTAAATTCTTTATTTAAAAATATCCTATTAAGTTTTTTTAGCTCTAAATAATGTGGATCAAATAGTAATGTGTTTATTTCATTTGAAAAAGTATCGTTAATGTAATAGTCTATCTGCACTTCAGTGTTGATTGTAGAATTCGTTACAATAAAAAAGAATATATCAGGACATTTTTCACTCATATCAAACTCACATTGTCTTAAAAGACGTGAAAACAAATTCCTACTATGGTAAATAAACCCTGATTTCCGTTGAACTCTAAGCATTTCTTTTGTTACGTGATTTGGCACTTGAAATATAGCAAGGTGTCCAACTTCTTTCTCGAAAATTGGTTGTACCCCTTTCTTTTTCAAAAGAAAAGATATCTTTAAGCTTCCTGTTGAAAAAAAAATAATAATAATCAAGAAGTATGCTTTTAGATAAAACAACAGATTGAACAAACATGAATAACACCTGAGTTATTCTCGCGAAAATAATAGGATAGTTTGAATACTCTTGTGTCTTGATTTGATAGACAGTCCGCCTTTTAGCGAAACTAGAAGCAATACTCCGGGGGTGGGAGGAGTAAGCGCAGAGAGAAGAGACGTGTTTCACAGATGACCAGTGACCACTAGTGACCCCCAATGCGGCATTACCATTAGCATATTTAACATCACTAGGGGGCTTTGCCTCCCTTTTGCTGACACTCACTTATCCCCGCAGATTGCCTCACAATCTTTTTTGGCTCGCACTTTCCAAAGAGTTCAAGTTTCTGCTAGGAAAAATGCATTTAAAATACGCGTTACTTTTAAAACAAAATGAAAATCCCGCCCTCACTCACGTGGAAAATATAATTTAATAAAAGTTCTGATTATAATCAGAGCAATACGATAATCTTGTTCCTACTCGAAGAAACAAGAACTAGTTTGAAAGACGCATGAGAAAATTTCATTTATTTATTTATTTTATTTATTTTATTTTATATTTTCAATAAATAAAAAATAAAGGATCATGAAAAAGAAAGAAAACAGCCATTCCAAAGATTTATCAAAATAAAAAAAAAATCTTCTAAATAAATAATTTGGGCCACACAAAACCATTAAAAGCACCATTAAAATTTGAAATAATCTGCATGGGTGGGGGAGGCATTAAAAGTAAATAATGTTGCATTAAACTGCAAAATAATCTACGAACTCCATTATTTATCTCGCGGTACTTTTATCGAGTAACTGCATTTCCACTACATTATCTGCCACACCACGAAGAATAATGTCACGCTAAAACACTTGGCACTTTTATTTACCTTTGAGTACAGTGACGAGTTTTAGGGGGAAAGCAGGGGCCTTGGTCCTTTGCATAGGGATCAGCAAAATATTTAAAGTTATCATTATCTTTTTTTTTTTTCATTGCTTCATAACATAAGTAAACAGTTTTAAACTATATTAAAACAAAAAAAAAGAAAGAAAAAAACACACGCATAAAGTATATTTGAGTAAAATTACTTTGGTTTGCTATGGGAGCAATACTGCAGTAGGTAGTCAGTGTAAAAGAATAAATAAAAGTATCGAGTTTCGAATTCAAGGGTACCATATAATATCTTTCGTTCATCAATTCTTCTTTATTAGAAAAATATATTTTTCTGTTTTAATAACCTCTTACTTTAGTTAATGTTTCTGTGTCATACCGTGCATTGCTATACCATTTCCGTGAATCGTTTTAGGCTTACTTAAAATAATAAAAAAAGGTGCTTCAGCCTCCCCCTCTGCCGAATTTGAAGTAAATTAGAACGCGTAACATTTCTTTACTTTAAAATATTATTTGGTTTAAGGGCTTTTTAGAAGCATTTTAAAGGAACCTCGTCAGATATATTTTTTTAATTATATGAGGAGGCGAGAGGGGGGGGGACTTTTTTACTTTTCCGTGCCCCCGAAGTGCACACTCACTGGGTCTGAACTAATTTTTTACCAAACTTCACAGGTATAGAAAAAAGGAAGAATTCGATCTCGCTTTAGAATTTTAGATTTCTTAGAATAAAAAATGTAATTCAGTTGCTGAGTACAAGAAATATGTAACAAGCGGGATTTGATGATATGAGACTGCCAGGGACGTCATTTCAAGTTTTTCCAGGGGGGGGGGGCAAAGAGTCCAAACACAATGCAATTTCATAAGAAAACATCAAAAGCCACGCCAATTATAGGTAAATACATTGATTTCTCAAAGTCAGGGGGGGGGCAATTGACCCCCCTGCCCCCCCCCCCTAAATGACGGGCCTGGAGACTGCATTAAAATTGAAAACTAAGTACATAATGCTACCTGCTTCGAAGAACATTTAACTACACTACTATTTGAAACTAAATTTACTGATGATATTAGTATATTTTCATCATAACGAGTTTACACGGTAAGTATAAAAAAATTTCAACGTCATTTAGGGCGCGTTGATTAACAGGTGTTATATGTTTTTGCATCGAAAGACAGACTTCTTTAAACGAATGAAATTTCAACAAACAATGCAAAGGATAAAGGGAACGCTCATCAATCGATAACATTGCGCGGCAGGAAAAAATGCTTCCTGCTGAGGGGCGTCCCGAACTAAAATTTTTGGAGGGGGGAAATTGTCAATTTGCCGAATGAAGTTCCAATTGTACCGAATGATAAACTACAAGCATGCACATTGCACACATGTCGTACAAGAATAACATTTAGTGAGAAAAAAACATTAGGCATCTTTTTTAAAAAATCTAAAAACTAAAAAGAACAACTAATCTCAATGTTGCAATTTGTTGTTCCCAAATTACCAAATCATCAGGAAAATGTGCCGAGTATGGAAATTATTGGGAAGTCACAGTGACCTCCCATCGGGGCGCTCCTGTTCCTGCTGTTTCTTATACAAAATGACCCCTTAAATCCAAATATGACTACCGTTTTCCCAGATCACCAACTTTTTTTTTTGCAGATAGTTAATTTCCCTATCCCCTCCCCCTTTAAATAAATCAAAATCATATGGGAAATTTCTTTATTGAAGATCTGCATTGCGATTCGCATGCAATGTACGATGCTTCCAAGATTTGCTCTCCCCCCCCCTCTTTTTTTTTTCTTTTCTTTAACAACATGAACTATTTTTCCAATGTGAGACTTATACGACTGAGTCCAATATCCTGGTTTTACACCGAAAAAGAAGGGAAGAATAAAAACTTAGAAAATAATAATCTTTTTTGACGATCTTTTAATTTCGGGGGAATATCCTCCTAAGAACACCTCCTTGCAACAAATATGCCTGTTTTTGAACTTTTCACCTCTCTTGCCCTGCAGAAGAATGTCAACAATTAGTTTAATGCTTCCTTTTTCTCCAAATCAAAATAATGCTGGTGAAACTGTCAAAAACTCAAAAAAATAACGTGGTACTATAATTAAAAAGTGGTGAGTGATGGAGGAAAACTGCTCATATTTGGAATCAGGGAACAATTAACATAAAGAAGCAGCAAGCCTGTTGTCAGAAGCTTTTTTTTTTTTTTTGCCGATACAGTGCAATCAATAATAATTTAGTGATTTCTAAACCTTGCATGTTATTCTTTCTGCATAAGTAGAAAACATAAAATTTCCATGATTTTATTCATTAAACATCTTATAATCAAGAAATGTATGCCATTGACCCTTAAAAATCGTACTTAAAGATTTGAGAGAACACCAGGAAAATGTCTCACCTCTTTCAATCTCCAGCAAATCCACATCAAAACTATTCCTTTGAAACACTTTCCGCAATTTCCACAGCAAAGCATCGTGAATATCTAAGGAGTTGCCAAGCACAGCCTCATACTCTGCATCGAGTATAATATTAATGCGTAATGAGAAGAAGGGAAGACTTTCAAATTCTTTGCTCAGCTTCTCTGACAAATGATAGCATGTCACCAAGAGAAGGCGAAAAATATCCAAGATGTCCGTTCCACCTGGAGGGGGCAAACGAGATATCGCGTCCATAAATCCTGATTCCCATATCGGTTCTAGAATAAAGCAAGCATCATCCAGTTGATTTATTTGGCTCAAGCCGGAACTAATCCATGAAAGGTAGCATAATGAATGTCCAATGAAAATTGCTCGACAGATGTAATTTTGAGGCAGTGAGAGAAAGTCCTAAAACATAAGCATTGAAAACTAATTAGTTTTCTTTTCTAATAATCCCTGTCGAATGCACATTAAAGCTTTTTATTAGTATGTAGTAGTTAACTCTCCTGCATTCAAAAGCACAGTACAGTTAATCTTGTGATAATAATAAAGCTTGTAATAAATACCCTTAAATTAATGTCAACATTTATAACAAATGTGACAAATTTAAAACTTCCTATTATTTAAAACACTTTACGTGTAAAATCAATAGGGAAAAATGTAAATAGCTGAAAAAAATAACTATATATAAAGAATATTTTTTAATCTAATCTGAATTCTGATTGTTTTTAAATGCTATCTTTTTTTTAAAGTTATGAACAACAATGAAAATGATAATTTCATTATATAAAAGTTTTGATAAGCGGTTTATCAAATAAACTAAGTTCAGAAAAAAATGAAACTGGATTAAAATGCTAAAGCAAAAAATAAAAAGCGATACGAAAGCGGAAAAGTTTTTAAATTGTAGACAATTGATACGTTTATATGAGTAATTTACGCCATAACTAATGCCACACAAATTCAGCTGTAATTAAACTAGGTAGGATTAGCTATCAATATTGCTTCAGAATGTTTTGAACAAGGATGAAGAGGACTAGTACGAAAAATTAGAACTACAGAGATTAAAAAAATTGAACGGTCTACAAATTTTTGTTGTTTCTCTAAATATCTTCCCAGCATAATATTAAATCGGCTTTGGCATCGAAGAATTTAAAAGCAAAGCTTATTATATTTAGCAATTGATCCTTCAATATTAAAGGGAATTATGTATAAATAAGTATTTTTAAAGTTAAAAACTAGTTTTCGCTCTACTCGGTGATATGGTCTTGCATTTAAGATGCCTGCTTACAAGACGTGCCAACATTTTTTACTAAAAACTATAATTTACTTAATTGTCCTCCAAACCCTCAGATGATTTCTCAAAGTCTTTTGCGCTTCACGTTTTTGTTTTATCCACCTGTAAATATTTTAGTCGGCTTTTTCGTTACACTTGAATGAAAAATAAAGATTTCGTTTGATAGTAACTACAAGTCATTTTTCTCCCCCTCATCATCCATACAACTTGTTTTTATTAACTCTATTAAAGATTTATTCGTTACAAAAATACTTTGACATGTGTTCCGACAATATTATTTGTAAAAAAAATGTTTCAAAATGTTTTATTTTTGCTTAAAAGTGCAAGAAAAAAACAAGACCGAAGTTTCCAGCCGAAAAATTAACTGTAAAAAAATCTTTCTTATTTTACTTTAATTAAGTTATTTTGATTTATTTAATTATTTTATTTTATTTTCATTTATTTTTTCAAGTTCTAAGTTGGAAAATGCTCTGATTCACTTCATTTTACGATACTAAAAATAAGAACAATGTGACCAATGAAAAAAAAAGTTTGAACACTTTTACCTATAGATAAAACGAAGCAGTTACTAGCATAAAAATCAGATCGTAATAAAACTACACATATATTAGTTCCGTTCGATACTTTTAATAATTATTATTTTTAGTATGTTACGTAAATTTTCGTAAGTAACCATTTTAAGTGTCATAAGATAAAATCACCATATTATTTTGTACAATACCTTAGGGCTTGAAGGAACAAAAATAACGGCACAAATCTTTGGATTAAAAATGCTTGAATTGTATTAGACGCCTTGAAAAAAATATATAGTAAGTAGGTTTAGCTGAGGTAAAAGGAAACATAGAGTAAATTTAAGCAAACGATTACCACACTTGTGGGGAGCTTAGAAACTAGACCACGGGTTCCCAATTTTCCAACCCTTTGAAGAATTAGAATTTTCTCATGGCACTGTAGCTCATCCCTTTTATATTAGGTACACTGATAACATGGACTTTTCGCTGCTCCCTGCGGCACCGACTTTGGAAGAGTTTTTTTTATGGAGAGTGCAAACTACACAACGTTAAGAGGACATTATGAGAGTTTAGCATGTTTCCAGACAGTTTTGTAGGCGTTATCATTGTTTGAAGATGCACATTGAAGAAAGTTGTTTTTTAAAGTTTAGTGGTCTTGCATTTTCTACTCCCACACCAAAAAAATGTGCAAGGTTACCTTTGCTAATGGGTGTAACGTTACACAACTTCTAGAGTAAGAAGCTTTAATTGTTGGAGGGAAGTTTCACGCAGCTAGTGTGAAGTTCCCACTAAGGATGCACCGATTAATCGGCAGTACCGATTAATCGGCCATAATCGGCCACTTTGCCGATTATTAATAATCGGCAAACTCGGGCAGATTAATCGGCCAAAAAAATATTTTTCAAAAATTATCCTTTAAAGCAGTGGTTCTCAACGGGGGCGATACCGCCCCCCGGTGGGTGGTGGGAAGACGCTAAGGGGCGGTGAACATATTTTGGGCAGTAGGGGGGCGGTGGATATATTTTGGGCGGTAAGGGGGTGGTGAATTTATTTTGAAATGTGTTTACAAGGGCATGTTTTGGGCGGAAGTGGGAGGAAATCCTCTTCTCTTACTTTACCAAGGATGGCTTTAAAATGTATTTTCTGGGGATATCTCCGCACTGAAACCTGATGCTTCTCTTTACGTCCTGAAAGATCAGTGACACAGCTTAATTAAGGGGGGGTAGGGGTCATACCCTCCCAATGAAACAACAAAATTGCTTGTAGAAATAATATGCAAGGATCTAAAAATGCGTTTTTCGACCATTAATTTCGAAAATTCTCCGACCCCTATGGAAAATTTCCGGCTACGTAATGTTAAAGGTAGCCTAAAATTCGCCAATAGCAGTTCAACTTTCAAAAAGCTTTTTAAGGTCGGTCTCCACTTTAATAGTGCAACAGTCTATAATAGCCTAAAATTGTGCCCTTATGAATTCCATTTGGAAAATTGTCAGAGGACGGGGTCTGAATCCCCCCCCCTCCCCGCTCACCTAACTCATATAGCCAAAATCCCTTTCCCTAACATAACCACTCATAGCTTACAATTTTGTATTTAGACATTTCTATTAAAGCGCTCTTGAAAACTTCATTCTGAAACACAGCCTAATGATTTCAAAAAATGATTACAAAAGGGAACCTTGAACTGCCAACCTCCTCTTTCAACAAACGTGATCAAACCGATTTTAAAAATGCTCTTTGAGGAGGTTAGTTTCTTAAAAATTTTCTAGAAGAAAACCACCTGACTTACCTACGTTCTGTGTCGTTAGAGCATGGCCCTAACAGCACCAGAGTACAATGAGAAAAAATTTCCGTAGAAAAGTCCCCAACATTTACCATTCCCTCAACATCAACAAAAATAGTTTAAATTTAGTTTTTTAAGACTTCAATTTCAGAGAACGTGGAAAGGAGCTCTGACCCCCTAACATGACAAAAATTAACCTTATATTTGAATATTTTGCCTTCGATTTTGAAAAAAAAAAGAGGGAGCTTTTTTTTTCCCTTGTTACTCAAAAAGAATTTCTCTAAATTAAACTTATTTTGAAATTTATAATCTTTACTTATTTCATTTTTTTCCAATTAAAACTTGCCAGTCTTTGCCCCACCTGTGAGAAAAATCGAAGATCCGGCTTTGTTATTGTAATATAGTATTTTATACAGTCGAGTGTATTTATTATCCGCATGTAATAAATGAGGGATGCGTATTGCATAGTTTCAAGTAAATAAGAATAACACGGTTTGGCATTGGATAGTTTGAGGCACCTATTTGAACGCAGTCTATTTTTCAAAACATATGGGTTTTCAAATAAAAATGTTGAAAAGAACGCTTTAGTTTTTATTTCAAACCGTTTTGTTCTTAATTACGTTCAAAATGAGTCACTCATTTAATGGAACTACTCTAAGGCACTTGGTTGATCCTTTGATGCAGGTTTTTGGAGCAAAAATTTGCCCGCTGTTTTGAAAAAAAAATTTTATGAAGAATAAAAAGCTTCTGAAGCATAAGTTTTTTTTACTCTATAGCAGGGCTTCTTAAACTATGGGTCGCGACCCCATTTGGGGTCGCGTAGCAAAATTCTGGAGTCGCGAGATATTTTAATTTCTCGTTTAAATTCCGTTTTGTATTGGCTTAAGTGAGATTGATCACCTGCCACTTAAAGCTCAACAGGAATTTGCTGAACTTTCGAGTGACTCAAACTTAAAACTAATTTCAAAAAAAGCCCTTGACTGAATTCTGGATCAGAACTAGAACTGAATTTCCCACAATCGCTGATATGGCGTTAAATATACTTCTGCCAATCAAGACCACATATTTATGTGAAGTTACTTTCTCAGCTTTAACACATATTAAATCACAATATCGTTCAGCGTTAAAAAATGTTAAAGAGGTCTTACGTCCAGCAGTTTCACACATTCCACCAAGATTTGATTTGTTATGCAATAAAAAACAGGCACATCTATCTTATTAAATTGTTTACTTATACTTTAATTTAATACTTACTACTAGGGATGCACCGATAAGCAAATTGGCCGATTACCGATTACCGATTAATCGGCGTTTGATAATCGGCCGATTAATCGGCTGAGCCGATTAATGATAAGCAGGATTGTTTTTCTACTACCAATTTCACCATCACTGTATTTTTTCTCTTACACAATTCCAAGTTTAGAAATAGTAAGTAAATTATTTCTGAAAGATTTTTTTTTCCATTTTCCTAGTTTTCCCCAAATAATTTCAATATTTTATCAAATTTCTTGGAACCAATTTTCATATTATTATCAATAATATTATTAACACATTGTTAGATATGTTAATTGGACATAACCCCCCCCCCAAAAAAAAGGGGGGAATCTGTGGCGAGCACTCCAATTTAGGAGTACTTTTAATTCATGTTTTTCAATAATTAGTAAAAATTTAATTCAATACTTTAATTCTTTAAAAATTAGAGGTAATATAAAAGCACTGTAAAAGAGAAAACTATCGCCACAAGAAAAATTTTACAACATTGTCTATGTATAGGGGAGAGTGGTAATGAATGGGCCATGGTGATGAATGGGCCACTAACAAAATATGAAAAAGTATTTGCATGATTTTTTTTTTTTTTGTTGATGCCACCAATAGATGTAGCTATTTGTTCTATTAAACTCATCCAATTTTCATTCGTTTGCGCTGAGCCATTTTCAAACTAGAGTGGCATGGTCAAGAATCTGACTGAAAAGTAAGTTTTTCCCTTTTTAGTAAAACATTTCCTAGCTAAAATGTACCAAGTATTTCACTGCATACATATGTATAAGCTAGTCTTTCCATATCTATAAACTAATCTTAAGATGTATTTTGATGTTATCTAAATTCAATGTACTCAAAAAACCTAAATGTATTCCAAAAGTATAGGTAGGGCTGAATGGGCCACTATGTCATGGTAATGAATGGGCCACCTAAATATTGTTTATCTTCCTTTTCTTTGGATTTTCGCATTAATATGAAACACAACTAAACTGTCATAGATAGATTAAGATTACTGTCGTCAAAATGGGTTTGTAGTACCTTCTAAATATAATTTGCAGATCTATATTATATTCCTGTAGTACAATAGACCTCTGTTCGCAGTGTGTGGCTTGAAAAAGACCCCCCCCCCTCTCTCCTTCATATTATATTCCTCACAGTACAATTTCATTTTCTTTCTTGGTAACTTAAGTTAGATATTTCTTATTCCCGATGTTTAGTAAATTAAAAAAAAAAAATTTTGAATTTTGACAAGTTTGAAAACGAAGATGAAGTTTTTGAAAGTGATTTTTAATATTATTTTTGAAATATATAAATTTTGTTAAATCATAGTGTGTATTATCTGTTTTTTTTAAATATATATTTCATGTTATTTATTTCTTACAATCTCATTATTAGTCATTTTTCTGCTACAATTGGTATGCATCAGTTTTGATATTTATATAATTTTAAATCAGTATGATTTTGTATCATCATGTCAAGTGCCACATTTATTTTGTCATATTCAGCAAATAAAAGATTAAATCCACATGTTTTCATTGAATTTATTTAGTGGCCCACTCATTACCTTCGATGGCCCATTCAACCCCATAGGTGGGGTTGAATGGGCCAAATTTCAAAATTTTTATTTTCTATTATAATTCATTATAGACAGGTGCTAATCCAACTTTTATGACTTTTTTAGATAGCCAGATAAGTAAAGTAACTAAAACACCAATTTAGAGTTAAAACAAAGTGTTAGAAAAAAATTACAAAAATTCAAAACCAAAAAGTGGCCCATTCATTACCACTCTCCCCTATTTATTCAAAGTAGGTGAATTAATTAAAAGAAAACTTTAAATCAACTGTGAGGGTTATTGTAAAAAAATTATTCATCATAGTTTCTTAGTGAAGGTGTACTTTAAAGAATAATATTTGAAAAATATTTTTTCAGCCGATTAATCGGCCGGATTTCGCCGATTATTAATAATCGGCACAGTGGCCGATTAATCGGTACTGCCGATTAATCGGTACATCCCTACTTACCACGCAACTACTTGAATATATTCGAGAGAATTAAGACGGTCAGAATTCACTTTTATTTTTGAAACTATAACAAATACAATTTCATAATTTTTTGTGCAATTTTTAATTTTAGATTTTTGTATGTTTCAAAACGAATTCTAAACTTATATATTTTCATATGTATATGTATATTGCTACCTAATAAATAAATCATCAAAAAATATTAATTTATTTTTCTTTTATATTTGTATGGGGTCGTCAAGAAACTTGCAATCATAAATGGGGTCGTGAATGACAAAAGTTTAAGAAGCCCTGCTCTATAGATATTTTAGCAAAATTATAGAGTTAAACCTGTCAGAAAAAATGCTTTACCCCTTCCCCCTCTTCTAGTTTCAGGCCCATACGCAAAGGGGGCGTTGAAAACATTTTCAGTTCTAAAGGGGGCGGTAGTTGTAAAAAGGTTGAGAACCACTGCTTTAAAGTATACTTTCATTAAGAAACTGTAATAAATAATCCTCACAGTTGATATAAAGTTTTTTTTTTATGAATTCTCCTGCTTTGAATAAATACATAGACAATGTTGCAACATTTTTCATGTGGCGATAGTGTTCTCCTTAGCACAGTGCTTTTATAACCTCTAATTTTCAAAGAATAAAAGTATTGAATTAAATTGCTGCTAATTGTTGAAAAATATGAATTTAAAGCAAGGTATCAATCATTTAATTCAATTGATTTAAATCGGTGATTTAAATCGCGATTTAAATCAATTGATTTTTTTTTTTTTAAATCATTGATTAAAATCATTTTTTATTTTAATCCTTAAAAAGTTCTCTTGGACAATCCCAATTTCATTATTTTTACCATTTTCTTTTAGAGCTTTGATTTCCATCTAATAAATGGAAAAGTAATCCTACTCATCCGCCCTTCACAGATGCTGGAAGGTTGCAGTCCAAATAATATATATGCACAAATAGTGTGAAATAAAGAAAATACATGCAGGTGCAGGGCAGGTGTTGCAAAGAGTGAATTGAGAGGGGAGGGATATGATAGAATGTGTGTGATATACTTTCAGTGAAAAGAAAAAACAAAAACAACCAAACAGAAGATGAATTTTCTATGCCTTGCATTAGCAACGGGGGGGTGGGGGCAGTCTTTATTAGTGGCTGAAATGGAACATATTCCAGCTTTACAAAACAAAAGCAATATAAAGAGGGGAGGGCTGAATGAAGTGAGGATTGGGTTGAACTTCCTGCCCCATTTGGTTTTTATCCTAGCTAGTAGACAGGATTATTTTCAGATTGGCTCCTAACACTTTTTTCTGGGTTTCTTACTGGTGAAGCTTTACTTCAAATGTGTTTTTGTATTTTTAAAAACTTGAAGGTAAGTTGCTCATAAATAAAAATTAATTAGTAACTGAAGTTTCAAATTTTTTTTTTTTTAATAAAAAAAAAATCCGATTTAAATCAAAAAAATCATTGATTTTTTTACACCTTGATTTAAAGTACTCCTAAATTGGAGTGCTCACCACATATTCCCCCTCTCCCCCCCTTTTTTTTTTGAATTTTTATGTCCAATTAACATAACTAACAATGTGTTAATAATATTATTGACAATTATGTGAAAATTGGTTCTGAGAAATTTGATAAAATATTGAAATTATTTTGTGAAAACTAGAAAAATGAAAAAAAAATCTTCTCTCGGAAATAAATTACTATTTCAAAACTTGTTATTGTGTAAGAGAGAAAAAAGTGATGGTAAAATTGGTAGTAGAAAACCAATCATCCTTATTATTAATCGGCTCAACCGATTAATCGGCCGATTATCAACAGCCGATTAATCGGTAATCGGTAATCGGCCAATTTGCTTATCGGTGCATCCCTAGTTCCCACCAAGCATTAAAATTACTGGAGTATTATTCAAAGTGCATGCGTTAAGCCAAACATCGGCACATTGGCAACACAGAGCTATTGAAGTTTTTTGTACATAAATAAGATGTTTCTTAACTAACCGAGTGGTGTAACGCAACGCGCTTGCTTTGAGAGCACTCTGTACGCGGTAAGTTCGGGTTTCGATCCTATCCCGTGTAATTAAACTAACTTACAAGTTTGTGTAAAATTGATCGGTAGTGGCAAAGCATGAACTTGACAAACATTTTGAAATAATCTTCCAGCCTGACGAATGGTCGATTTTCTTTCTTTTGGCAAAGAATTCTGGTCTTACCTTACACAAAAATTGATGAGAAATTTTGCTATAGTTACATTACCATGGTGTAACCTAACACCAGATATATGGGTTTAAGTTACTCCACAACAGTGGAGGCAGCACTTCTGACACCGTATTTATGGAATAAGGTTGCACTTTTTTTTTACAGTACAGCAGTTCCACAAATCAGGGCAGGGCACAAGACTTTTGCCGCCACAAATGATTCTATTCAGGTTTTGCAATTGTAGGCGATCTTTAGTGAGGTTAGCCAGATGTCCTGACGTTATCCTGACGTTATTCCATGTCAAGTGTACGAGTCGCCCCCACTCGACCCCCCCCCCCCCCCCTCTATATACCTTTCTGTGTTTTAGGACCTCAATATCGAAAGTTTTCCAGAAAGTTCCTGCGTTCTCGAGCGAGAGCCTGATTTCGCTTTGGGGTCATTCCATGTCAAGTGTCCCAAATTTCAAGAAAATCCCCACTCTACCCCCTCCAATTTTGATGAAATTTTTTTTAGATGTACATATAAGACTTGCATGAAACCATACCAAATTATAGCTCCATAAGCCTTATAGTTCACCCAATATAAATTATTTTGTAAAGGCCTCTTTTTCGTGTTGTGAAAAAAATGATCAAATCGTCAAGTTAGTGCTTTTATTGCTCGCGACCGAAGACGATTATCAGGCTCAAATTTGGTGATTCTGATCACTGTTTACGATAGAATAGGCTACTTGTGTAACAAAAGCTCCATGCACTGTAGATTTTTTGCAATTTGCTGCCAAAGTTGGTAAAAAATCGTATTTTGGCAAATTTTGACCATACGTTATCAGCTTGTATCTGCTGAGAGAATGACTTTCTGAAGCTAATTCTGCCGTGGGCAGGTAAACGGCAGTATCCACTGAAAATTTCCAACAGTGCGGAAAAGTTGAATTAAATTGTTAGAGTGTGTGCGCAATTTTGTTCATCTGAGTTAATATCTTCAGTTGCCGCTGGGGCCGTTCATCATACAAAATTCGTTAATTTTATTGTTTTTCCAGTATTAAAAAGAAGAGAAATAGGAATCCTTAGCTAAAAGTAGTGAACAAAAGTTGCCTTATGTTATTAATATGTATCCAAAATTTTGCTGATCTAAGTTAATATTCTGTTATCTCTGAGGCCGATCATTTAACAAAATTTCTTTAATTTTATGGTTTTTCATTTGTTTTTTAAATACGTGAAAAAATCTATTCATCACCAGCAAGGAAAAAATTGTATAACCTTATAAAATCTCTCATTGACTTAAAAATACTTTCTAACAGTTTTTTCTCTCCAATTCCTAAACCAATTTAGCTTCCTTTGGTCTGAACTAGTTGATGTTAATAAAGACTTTAACGGTTGATATTATTTATCCAAATATATGCCAATAAAAACTTGCAAAATAGAAATACGCACAAAAATGATCACAGTGGAATTATGCACACCTAGTAATTATGACTTAGCTAATTTATGTATTTAAAATCTGGTTAGCTCCACGGGCCAGCTTTCAGATGTTCGTGAGCCAATTTTGGCCCGCTGTCCATAGTTTGGAGACCCTTGACCTAAGCTAACGTCTTCAGCATTGAAAAGAATGGGGCCTCTTCGGAACCAAAAACAGAGGGTATATGCAATAATGTGCCATTTACGATGCATTATTATTATTTATTGTCCATCTTAATGTGTATTTGTAAAACTGAATTAAATTCTGCATCCATTAAAAGTCGTAATTTAGATTTCTGCTTCTATAGATTAGCACCTTAATTAATATGTATGAAAGCTAAATGGCATTAGTCAAAAGTAGACAATGATAAGAACATCCAACTCCCCATTTTAAGTAAATAATTTTATTAAAATATTACACTTTAATTGCAGTAAGAGATATCTGTTTATACGAGTCAGCTAGTCTTGAAAAACACGTCAACTGATCGCTGAAATATAGAGTACATCCCTCTTCCTTGAAACAAGTACTTCCCAAACCCTTAAGATACATAACTCATATTTCCCGCTACTATGTTTCCTGAAGTAAAAATTTTAAAAACACAATTGCGACGACCAGTTGGCTCAGGTTTTTGCTCAGAGACAACAGTTTCTGTGCATATTAATAACACTAGTTTTGTAGACCTGTACCACTGCAGCAGAGTTAATTTCTTTCACAATTGTTTTTCGTATATACATAGGAAACTTTATTCTTTCAGCAAATGTTTTTCACTTTTCTAGACTGAACCAAAAAACTGGCAATAACAGCAGCAGTCTCATGCTATTTTTTTAATACTTTGACTAAAATTCATTTATAATCAGTTAAGTTTCATCGAACAAGACTAATTTCCTAATATAGAGCAATAGTTTTGTTTTTCTATTTTTGCAATGTTATTTAACAACTATCTAGTATTTAGTCTGAGTTCATATAATTCGTCAATACAGTAGTAATTGCATTAATGATTTTAATTAAATTAAAATAAAAATGCTAAAAAATATTTTTTTCTTAAAAAAGCTAATTTTTTAAAAATAAAAGCCTACCTTTTTTCAGCGGTTTAAATAATAAAAGTAACTGGATTGTTTGCCAATATAGACAAAAGCTGGTTTTGTTTTTGTCCTCCCCCCCCCCTTCCCGGAGAACCCACCATTAAAACAGCAAAAAACCTTCAAATTGGATCATATATATATATTTACATATAAACTGCCACCTAACCCATTAACCCATTAATGCCTGACATTTTTTTTCCAAAGATATTTTGTATACTGGTTACAAACAGTGTCTAATGGACAGGAAAAATAATAAAAAAAATATTATGTAAAAAATAAATTTTTTATTAAGGAAAGAAAAATCGTCCCTTAAAAGTTACGATAGACCCCAGAGGGTACATACATTTTTACTCAATTTTTTTTCTGCCTACGATATAATATTTAAAAAGACCTTTTATAAGAAGAAATAAAACCAGCAATTAACATAAACTGGGAAGCTGGGAATAACTTTGAAAACTTAGCTTTTTTCCTTGAGATTGTGAACGATGTCATTTTTGATAAAGATCATTTTGAAACTGCTACAGAACGCACTTTAGAATGGTTATGGGCTGCAATCTGTTAATAACGAATTGAAACAATACCAAGGTACTCATTGAACACTATTATTTGGTTGAAATGTTCATTTTGGGGAAATTCAGACCCCTTTTTGGACCGTCCCTAAAAAGGGACGCTAGGCATTAATGGGTTAAAGGAACTGTTTTCAGTGCATTTAAAACTTTCTATGAGGAAAACGAGTCGAGATACTTTGAAAATTGCTAGAAATTTTTTGCTTTGTTTCATTCTTCTAAAAGGAAAAAATATGTCTTGCGTTCCCTAAGTAAATACAGAGAGCCATGACATTAGAGCTTAGAATTTCCATATTATTTGGCAGATTAACCGAAGATAGCATGGCCATGAGAAGCGTAGTAATTTCCTTAGCTCGTAGAACAGACGAGCATTCGTCAAAGATAAGAGGAAGAGAGCATGGTGAGGGCAACTAAAATATGTTTTGATTGCTAGATGAAGACTTTCAAGCATTTTTATTCTTTGTACTGCTGCTACAAAGGTGCGGCTGGGGCCTTTATTTGTAAAATACTCCATAGAGTAGACTGGTTCGTTTAGATAAGAAACAGGAAAGCTAGGTCACTACAGAAAATACATTCTTATATTTTACAGCGCCATTCCCTTCCTTCTCTGTCCATAACTCCCATTCTTTATTTACGTTAACTCTCGCCATGTTAAATTGCAATCTAAATTCATTTTTTTTTAAAGATTTTTTTTTGTAGTCTGCTACAAGTTTTCTTTTCTCAGCGTTTCGTAAAAAGAAAATGCATAAATACATAGCTTATTTAGCACCTCCATAATCTGGCGCCCGGCGCACACGCCCTGTATGCCCCCCCCCCCCCTCTATATACCTTTCTGTGTTTTAGGACCTCAATATCGAAAGTTTTCCAGAAAGTTCCTGCGTTCTCGAGCGAGAGCCTGATTTCGCTTTGGGGTCATTCCATGTCAAGTGTCCCAAATTTCAAGAAAATCCCCACTCTACCCCCTCCAATTTTGATGAAAATTTTTTTAGATGTACATATAAGACTTGCATGAAACCATACCAAATTATAGCTCCATAAGCCTTATAGTTCACCCAATATAAATTATTTTGTAAAGGCCTCTTTTTCGTGTTGTGAAAAAAATGATCAAATCGTCAAGTTAGTGCTTTTATTGCTCGCGACCGAAGACGATTATCAGGCTCAAATTTGGTGATTCTGATCACTGTTTACGATAGAATAGGCTACTTGTGTAACAAAAGCTCCATGCACTGTAGATTTTTTGCAATTTGCTGCCAAAGTTGGTAAAAAATCGTATTTTGGCAAATTTTGACCATACGTTATCAGCTTGTATCTGCTGAGAGAATGACTTTCTGAAGCTAATTCTGCCGTGGGCAGGTAAACGGCAGTATCTGCAAAAATGAGTTTTCGAGATATTTGAAGAAACGCGTTTTTGATTTTCTACAAAGATCAATAAAACACTGAACTTCGAACATAGGCGGTACTATATGTGCATATCGATATATTTTTTGGCTAATCGATTGAATTTTGATTTTGCAAGTACAGAAAGTGGTAAAGCAGATATTGCCGTTTACCTGCCTTTTTCACTCTTATTGTCATGCGGAATTGACTGGCAGTCGGCAGTAACTGCACAGTATGCTACTAAATGTACAGTATTTACATATTCGACAACATGCGGAGTAGATATGTTATTATGAAATATATAATTGCATTGTGAATGATATGTTTTATTTAAAAATATACATAAATACCGTATATCCACTTGGTTATAGATTTACTATAAACGAACGTGAAATATAATTAAAAAATATAATGAAACTGTATTGTATTATGCAAAATATGAAGCAAAACTTGGTGATTCGTCAGCTATTTTTACTTCCTTTTACTTAGCAAAGGAAATATTATGATCACAAAGAAAATTTCACTGAAACTTTGGTCTAAATTTTGATTTTGCTCACCCCAGAATGAATGTTGAATAATTTTTTCGACCTATCAGCACGTGCATATGTACTTACTAACATATAAACAGCCGAAATATCCTTTTCGACCACGCCCCAGTTAATTACGACGAGTTTTCTCGTGACGTCTATATGCACGTATGTATGTGCGTATGTATGTATGTATGTATGTATGTATGTTTGTATGTGGGTATGTATGTTTGTATTTATGTGCGTATGTATGTTTGTATGTATGTGCATATGTTTGCATGTATGGGCGTATGTATATATGTATGTATGTTTGTATGTATGTGCGTATGGATGTATGTCGCATGACGCAAAAACTACGAGGGCAATTCAGAAACTAACCTCCGATTGGTCACAGTGCGGGTAGTGGGGGGAGTAGCGCGCCATCTGTGCATTCACACGCTCAGCAGGTCAGTCGCCATCAAGCCGTAGTCGAGTGAACATCGTACCTGCGCTAGTTTAGTTTTTGTGGCAGTTTGAAATGTGTGCTGCAATAGAAAATCCCGCCAAATGTGAAGTGCGTGATGTTATAAGGTTTTTTACAGCCAAAGGATACTCTGCAGCAGCTATTCATCGTGAGCTTTGTGCCGTGTACGGACCAAAAGTTCTGAGTGAAGGAGTTGTCCGTGAATGGGTACGTTTATTTAAAAGTGGACGAGAAAACGTTCATGATGAAGAGAGGAGTGGTAAACCATCCTTGGTGACTGACGAACTCGTTCAGACAGTTGATGCAAAAGTTCGTGAAAATCGACGTTTCACAATGGCGTAGTTGTCTACTGATTTTCCACAGATTTCTAAGACTCTTTTGAACGACGAAGAGCTCAAAGATGCGGTCACAGGCTGGCTCAAGGCACAAGCGGGTGATTTTTACGCAGAAGGAATTTCAAAGCTTGTGAAGAGATACGATAAGTGCCTCAATCGTTATGGAGACTATGTCGAAAAATAGTGCAAAGATGTAGTTGTAAGATGTATATATTAAAATATTGTAACGAGTCCGTAGCACCTTCAACTTTCTTAAATGATCATTCCAATCTTGAGGAAATAACTATAAATTTATTTACAAGTATGTACACTATTTACAATAGGATCAGGAAACAATTGCTAAACATCCAGCAATTAGGTAGCAAACAGTACACTGTACTCTCAACAATAACTCAGCACCACGTATCTAACGTGAACAGTAATTAAGCAATTACAAAAGCAAAACATCGCCCAAGCAAATAAAAACGAGCCTCTCAGAAAATCCCATCTGAGAAAAACTGACTGACTTGTGTTCAAGGCCAGCTATTTATACTCTGAAAGACATTTCTACTACGTTCTAGTAAAATCTGGAGTATTCTGTTTATTCATAAGCTTACATAATCCATTCACAAATTCTAGTGATAAAAAGAAAAACACGCGAAAATGTCTTCATGCTTATCAAAGTTAGAGCAAGTGTAAAAACTACAAAGTGTTACAGGGCCGGTATACTAGTGATAAAGGTGATATCCTCAGATACTTTTGCAACATGGCGTCAGATAAAACCAAAACTAATGAAAATGATGCAAGGCAGGAAAAACAACAACTATTTACAAGATTTGTAACATTGCCCCCTTCCCAAGGAATGCACGTCCCGGGCAGTACAATCCCCAGAAAGGAAGCAAGAGAAAATTTACAGGTGCACACATTACATGATGACCAATCATAAACATGATAAACAATAACAGTGAGAACATGAAAGAAATAATAACATTAATAAAGTAATATTACAAACAATTAAAGGCAAAAGTTATTTACAAAATTTACAAACAAATTACCATGGTAGCTTTAGATTTATTTTACGAACTATGGCCATAGTATGGGGCTAGCCGATCATAATGTACAACCCTAGGTTTTGAATGTGATGACTTCTGGATCCTCACTACGACGTCGTTCAGCCGGTGAAGGACTGTGTAGGGTCCATCCCAATGCGACTGCAATTTGGGTGATAGACCTTTACGTCGGATGGGATTCCATAGCCACACCTTGTCACCTTCTTGAAAGTCATGGCCAGTGGC
>JAXGGA010009520.1:0-51059 GCA_038373865.1 Uloborus plumipes
TGTTCATCCATTAGTACGGTCACAATTACAAGGCTGGGTTGCATATAGTACAGTGAAACATAATACGTAGTATAAGGTTATGCCAAGTATGTGAAATGCATTAAGCATTGCATTTTAGAAGATTTGTTGAATATTTAATAGGCATTTCAATGAACCCCCGCCCTTTTTCTCTCTCTCTGTTTCTCTCTTTCGATATAAACTACAAAACTTTTATTAAAACAACGTGCATAGATTGTTTCTAAAATTAAAAAAAATAATAACAAAAAATATAAATACATTTTTTGTATTCGACACAAAAAAATTACTAATATTTTTCACTGGACATCTTAAACACAATATACATAATTTTAATTTTCTCGTGGGGAAAAAATCGTTAAAATGTAAACATTTAATGCTTTCTAGAACAACTTTTGCTTTGTTGTCCTCTATGTTAAATAATGTATGTTTTGAGGTGCCTTTATGTAATTAAACATGAAAGTAAAGAACTATGCTTCCACACACAAAAGGAAACATTACATATAAATTCAACTTTATGCATATTAAAATCATTTCTAGCATGAAAGATAAACTATAAATCTGTTTTCGGAAACTTTAAAACTCCAAAGTTTAAATTTGCGCAGTGAATGAGGAATTTTTCTGAACAAACTTCTCAAACCACCTTAAAAAGCTGAAGAAAATGAAAATTTTCTGTTCACTTTTAAACAGTAATTAGTCGCTTTCCATCCCGAGCTCCTCCATATTAAGCGAGGCAAAGAAGGAAAGTTGAAATTGAAGTATTGATCGGGGCACTATGGAGCGCAACCTATTTCTTTCCAGAGGGGAAATATTTTTCGTCCGGACGAAAAGAAATGCACATAAACTTTCTGTTCTTTTGTTGTCTTACAATAGTTGAAGCTTAAAAACAAACGTGGCGTTATTCTTTTGAGTTGTTTGGGAGTAACCTAGTAACGTCTTTTAGTATTTTATGGGAGGAATGTAATTCAAAATTAAATTTTAAGCAAGAGAAGGATTTTAAAAGATGAAAGAAACTTTGGAATGTGCGGGAAAATGTGCTATATTTTCGAATGATTTTAAAAATATTTGGGACTGTTTCTTTTTTGTTTGATAAGTATTGAAAGCATATTTACATGTATAGAAAATAAAACAAGAACAAATGTATTCAGAAACTTTTAATTTAATATTGAAAGTAATTGATTTAAAGAAAAAAAGCGAGAAATTTACTGCTGCAAAACACGGTGCTAAATATTATAAGTTTAAGACATTCCAACAAATTTTCAACTCGCTTTGAATGTATGGAATGTTTTTAGCATTCTCTTGAAAATTGGACAAAAATATTTTAAATTTTTCTTAATTCAGCAACGTGTCTTTTTTGTTATTTTTTTCCCATTATTTTTTATTACGCATTTGATTATAACTTGATACCACACATATTTTAGTGTTATGTGTGCTTCACTTTAATTCTCAACTATCTTGACGAGAATATATTTAACTATTAGAAAATTATATCAAAGTATGTTCCACCCCAAGGGCTTTTAGTTTTTCCAAACATCACCCCTCTTTTTGTGCAGAATAAACTACGCGTTCTTCATATAAAAACAGTTTAGTTGCATTCAACTATAGTTAACTAGAGTTTAACTGTTGAAACAACTATACGTTTAATCATACATAAGTTATTGAAATTATAAAGCATTGAATTTTACTTTAATTCATTTATTCCACAGGACTTTTTAATGAGGCTTCAGGAATCAGATGTGACATTTAAAATATCCGAGGAAATTATAAATGGCAAAGCTTGGCTTGAATTTTTTTACCGGTGTCACCAGTATTTCGTTCCTGAGTAGTCAAATACAGAGGCAAATCTTTTAAACATACGCTTGTTTCGATTATTGTTTTTCAGGTCCAGTAAATCAGATATTTTTCAACCACTATGAATAACCTTGAGCCACTTCATATTTTTTACAGTATGGCATATTTTAATTATTTCTTCTATAAGTGGACTTCTGGCGAAGTCTTCTTTTATGACCTCGCCAAAAGAATGCATTTCTAGGATTTCACAATTTTTTATTGCTTTAGACTGAAAAAAAACATATGCGAAACTTAATCCATAAAAGCGGTGGGAGCATAGCGGAGTAAGAGGAAAATTGTCCGAAATTAGCTGCGACTTTGATGTTTTACTCCTACCTCTTCACCGCAAATTCCCATTTGATTCCTACTCTTACACGGAGTTACGGCCAAATAACCGCATCTGACTCTTAAAATTTAAAGCCATCGACCTCTGACTACGACTTAAACTCTTTTACTGAAAATATAATCCGATCCCCATGACATCCGACCCGGAGTCCGCAGTTCTGACTAAAACTAAATGCAACTAGATTTTTTTAAATTTATGTTCGTTTTTTTCTGATTCTCCTTTGTTTGAGCAGTGCAACATTTTTTATCGTTGTTTTGTATTTTTGTTATTTTTATACTAATGCATTTGTTTAATTTTGACATTCTACATTTTACCCTCCTTTTGCCTTGCAAGTAGCTTCGTGTTTAAATGCAACGAATTTGCTTGTTGTGAAGATTGTCAGGATGGATTTAACTTCACTGTATACGGACATATTGCTGTATCTCTGCAATGCAGATGCGCATGCTTGAAGCTTGCAAATAACAGATGAATTAAATAAATTTACCTGAGTAAGAATATCTCGTGGGAAAGACTTTTTATCCTTTATCTTTCCTTTTTTTCGCAATCTTAATTTTTAACCTCCTTTCGCTTTACATGTAGGAATAGGGACATTGAGATTCAGTAAATATTTCTAAATTAATTTAGTTCCTGGTATAGAATTTCTGAAAAAATCTGTTCATATCACCGACTTTAGTTTGTTGTCGCCTTTTATTTTTCAATTTTATATTACGTTAAAACGAATATAGTTACTACATTTAAACGTTTGCCATTTTTTTAAATGCTTTTCTGTGATAAAAAAACTTGCATTTATTTACTTGCTGTCTCTCCGCTTGTGTTTTTAGAGTATGTTAATCCCGGTCATTGACGCAGAAGCAGGTCATCGTGACTATAAATACCATGGCGACTGTCTTTTCGATTTTTTTTTAAAAAGTTATTTATTTATTTTTTTAACGTTCATAAATATTAGACATTAAAGATCCGTGATAACTAAAGAAAAAAAACCACTAAATAACTTACGTAGAACAGTGATAGACACAGTAGCCCTTGCAGTGCCATGTTGATTCGAAACCACACAGGTATAATTCCCTCCCATAGCTCGGGATAAAGAAGAGTTGAAAGACAGGACTGGTCCGTGGGCCACAATTCTCCCGCCGATTTTCCACGCGTAATCGGCTAATGGATGGGCCGAGGCACTGCACACTAAGTCATCCAAGATCTCGCCTTCCATCACTTCTAGCCGCACAGCAGAAATCTGGATATTCTCCGGCGGATCTACAGATGGCAGAAAACACAATGGAGGATAAGTGCGTTTTCTAATCTCTGAATAAGACGCGACTTACAGAAACAGTCGTAAAAGATAGATGGATACACGGTGAGGATTTCTTTAAAACTATATTTTCTTGACGGACTGTTCCGCATGGGTGCTTGATACATGTGAGAAAACCGATTTGCTGAGAAGATCCATTATATGCTATATATATATCTATATATATATGGGTGATTCTACAAAAATGGGAATATTTCTAACATGTAGATTTCAAAAAATTAATTTAAAATTAAAAATCTGAAAAAAATCAGCAGAGCACTTGATAAGTTACATAATTAAAATAGAATATCAGCAGAGCTTAAATGTTTGTATTTTATTGTATTTTTGGATTTTTATTTTTTTTGAAGGCATATGTGAATGATAAAAAGGACATGTGAATGACACAATGGGTGTGTGAATTTAACACAGTAAGTATGTGAATAACACAAACACAATAGGTATATTAATGAAATTTTTTAACCAGTAAACTGTTAGACATAATTTTTAAACATTGTACTGTCATAGTTTGGCTTTTGATTCATCTACGTGTCTTATATTGGGGCATGTGAATGACAATAAAAAAAGGGCATGTGAATGACAAATCACAAGTAATTGTGTTCTCCAAAAGTCATATCTGAATATTTTTCGGCTTCACTTCGAATTAGAACCCACAAATGTAAGCCTTAGGATTATTCATTATCAAAATTTATTTACATGTACATTTTACATGCATTCTGTGGGTCATGTTAATGACAAAGATAAAAAACACTTGCCTTGAAAGTTGAGTTTAGCTTGCTTTTTATCAAAAAGTAATTGCAGAATAGCAAAATTAATCCTCAGCCAGGAATAACAAAGTTCCATGCTTTATTTTAAGATGTGTTGGCAGATTTTGAAATAAAACATTTCAGAGAAAAATATCTACACTTTTTAGACATGTGGATTACTGATAATCGCTGGGACAAAGTTTAGATTAACTTTTAGAGATATTATTTTCATATTATTTTTCTTTTTTTGTGATTTACATCTTGCACACATTCATATTTATAAATAAAAAACTCTTGAAAAAAAATCACTTATTTTTTTAAAATCTATATTCCATTGATTGTGAAAATTGCACCTATGGGACAGGGCATGTGGATGACATTTCAGTCGAATATCCTTTTTTTTCAAATGAATAATAATTAAATATTGACATTGTTGACAACGAAAATTATAGAACAAAAGACGCATAAAAATATTCCCAAAAGAGTTTTTTATAAAATTAAAAACAAAAAGAGCAATCAGTATGGAACACAAATTTGCCCATTTTTGTAGAATCACCCATATATATATATATATATATATATATATATATATATATATATATATATATATATATATATATATATATATATATACAGGGTGTCCACTCCAATCATGGACCAATAGCTAATTTCTAAACCGTTAGAGATAAGCATATAGTTTATTTAGGAAAAAATCTCCAAATTACGAAAGGAATTTTGGGTCTATTTAATGTTTTTCAAAAAATCAAATTTTTGAAAGTGTTACGAAATTTAAATTTTTATACAGCCCCCCAGTCCTATCAATCATATTTAGTAAAACATTCTTGACACTGTAACGTTTAAAACTAAAAAAAAAATCACTGCTCTACGACAAAAATTGACCGAGTTATAACGTTTTGAAAAATCAAGATTTTGAAGGATTTCGCATACGGTCCCTTAAGCGATCTCTCGATGACGTCATGAAGCAATGCAAAATCTTGATTTTTCAAAACGTCATAACTTGGTCAATTTTTGTGGTGGAAGAGTGATTTTTTTTTAAGTTTTAAACGTTACAGTGTCAAGAATGTTTTACTAAATATGATTGATAGGACTGGGGGCTGTATAAAAATTTAAATTTCGTAACTCTTTCAAAATTTGATTTTTTGAAAAACATTGAATGGACCCAAAATTCCTTTCATAATTTGGAGATTTTTTCCTAAATAAACTATATGCTTATCTCTAACGGTTTAGAAATGAGCTATTGGTCCACGATTGGAGTGGACACCCTGTATATATATATATACACTGTTTTTAACGACTGAAGACTTATATTATGTATGCTTTTTAAATACACCGAAGAGCCATTACATTATGACCACCCTGCTAATAACATGTAGAACCACCTTTAGCACCCAAAACTGCTTGCACCCGCCGTGGCATTGATACATTGATTCCACAAGGTGCTGATAGGTAGTCTGAGGTATCTGGTACCAAGCGCTCACCAACTGGTCCTGCAATTTCCTCACATTGCGAAAAGGAAGCGTGGCAGCACGAATTTGGTTTTCCAAGTAGGACCACAAATTCTCTGTTGGATTAATATCAGGTCAATTTGGGGGCCAAGACATGACTTGAAAGTCACTGGAATGTTCCTCGAATCAGTCCATGATGATTTGACATGTTCACGTACCTTCCAGACGTCAAGGATTGTTCTATGGGGATTATAGGTCCTAATGTGATCCATGAAAACAATGCCCACACCATAATACCCCCACCACCGGCTTGTCTCCGTCCAACTGTGCATCCGGGAGCAAGGGATTCATTTGGAAATCGGCGTATTCTCACACGCTCGTCGAGGTGATGGACCAGAAATCGTGATTCGTCGGACCATGCGACCTTCTTCCATTCCTCTGGTGTCCAATTCCGATGTTTCTTGGCCCATTCCATTTCATTTCACACTCCAGGGTCCCCCGTACATACCACAGCTTCGCAGTTTAACCGGGATAGGGCCCTGAAGAGCGCTGTGTTCTTAATTTTGAACCAGAACCTAGGGTCGAGCAAACCCTAGGACCAGCACTCCCAGAGGTATCGTTTCACTTGGAGGACTTTGTGACCTCGACATTTTTAACGCCTCCCAGCCACCATTAATCAAGACGGTGGATCTTTGATCGGCTGGGATCGAACCCGGGTCCCTCCGGACACCGATAGCAGACGCATCTAACGATGACGTTCCGTTAGTGCAGGAACATGCTTCGGCCTCCGGCAGCGTAGGCCCATGCGCAGCAATGTTTGCTCCACAGTGTGTTGAGAAACATTGCCTGGGTTACTACTGTTGTAGCTGGTGGTGATTTCGGCTGTTGTAGCTTTTCGGTCACGCCGAATGATGCGTAGCAATCTCCGCTCTCCTCTAGAATCAATGCGCCGTGGAAGACATACTTTTGGCCGGCGACTTGCCACGTCACCATCCCTGCAACACTTTTGATATGTGCTCACAACAGCTAAACGTGAACTACCCACTAAACGTGCCGTTTCTGATATTGATGTTCCCAGTCGTCGAGCCATAACGATTTGACCTTTATCAAAGTCTGATAAATCTGCTGATTTTCCCATTATGTCGCTAAAATCGCACTATGTTTAGAAAGACACTGCATACCCCTTATAAATACTACAGTATCAGCCGCGCACGTGCAGTGGTTTTGCTCCTACACGAGCCCATTCTCATAGATGGAGGGTGGTCATAATGTAATGGCTCTTCGGTGTATATATTAAATGTATGCTCTCCAAGGTTAAAAACTGCTTTTTTTCCCTTATATGCAAACGCAATTTAAAATGACGATAATTATCAACATAGAACTTTAACATGCCCTACAAGAGTAAAATTCTAAAATAATTATATTTCAAACATATTTTCAAAGAATAATTTTTAATAGGGTGAGTTCTGGTAAGTGCGTCCACGGGGTAAGTGCGTCCACTAGGAATTATATGAACACTGTCCTGAAATAGCTTCTGCAGCACATCGAATATGTTAGATAACTGTCTGATGACAATTCTGTACCTCAGAACCAGACTAACGTAAGTCCATTTTCGTCATTTTTCGGTAGAGGGGAAAAACGATTGTCAAATACATCGTTTTTCCCCTCTACTGAAAAATGACGAAAATGGACTTACGTTAGTCTGGTTCTGAGGTACAGAATTTCTATAGGTAGAATTCGACTCTCGTAATTCACCTTTAATTTTGCTTATAACTCTTTTATAAGCCGATTATAAATCCGACGTCATTTCCATCAAGTATTTATATTTACATTGAATGTGGCATAAGATTTCAATTTTATTCATTACCTCTGAAATATATTGGCTTTTAGATATCAGTCAGTAAATTTTTCGTTGAAAATAGCGATGATAAGCTATACTTAATTTAAACCATAATGACAAATGAAGCAATGAAATTAATTGAAACACTCAATAAGGAACCAACTGATTCAAAAAACGAAGGTGAAGTAATGAATAAATTATATTTAAAAAAATTAAGAACACCTTGTGAAAAGCTTTCAATGTACAAGAAAAAAAAGTACAAGTATCATATCATGATCAATTATTTTCTTTTCTTTTTTTTTTTTTTGCTCTTTATTTTGTGTTTTTTCTTACTGCTGCTGATTCTAATAAGAAAAATATTTTAAAACCGTATTTATTCAAAAAAAGAAAAATAAAAAAAAACGAATTATTCACTCAGGTCACCACCTAACGATCTACTGTACAAATAGAATTAAAGAAAATCACAGGGGTACGCACTTAGAATAACGCTATTGGCATGTCTCATCTTACATTTAAGAAGGGGTAAGTGCGAAGCCTGGCTTAAACACAGACTGATTAATGTATTACACCAAAATAAACTATGTAAACTATAAGTGATTATTACTAAATAAAAACAACTTACATTTGCTCACTTGGTCTTATTAAAAGGACAAAGGAAGAATCACAGACACAACTCTCTCAAATCTTCAAATCAGTTGTTCGCAAGACACGTGGGATATCACTGATTGCGTTTCATCCATACAAGCAAGTGCTGATCTCTAGTATTAGGAATTATCCCAAGGCAATTACCTAACATATTTAATATGTGACAGAAGTTTTTTCCTGCTCATATTTACATAATTTAAGGTGGACGCACTTACCCCGCTAGGTAGGGAAAGTGCGTACCTTAGAATAGGTGTCATAAACCAGGTCACAAAACCTATACTTATGGTTTATTTGACATATTATATGCTTGAAAATCTTAGTACAGGATCTGGAAAGAAAACTTAAAAAAATTTTTGAGTGTACACGATTTTTCAAAGAGCAGTATCCTTGTGAGCATGAACTTTGAAAAAAAAGGTACGCACTTACCAGAACTCACCCTACTAAAACTAAAAGTTCTTCAATTGTGTAAAATAAAAAATAAACTAAATTTTAAAAAATCGGCTTTGCGAACTCATCAACAAAGCTGACATATCCGTTCCACACGTGTCTGGGGGACAACCTGGTAACACTTAAATGTTTGTGCAAGACTTGCTGAGATAGTTTTTGAAACACTTCTCGTAACGCATTAGTGTTTAGTTTTTGTTATATTTTCAGTTTTCAGACAGTAACAAAGAGAAGTAAATGATATTGAAAGTGGCTTTATCAAAATATGCCTTGTTCTATATGCATAGAAACATGTTCATAAGCAAATTCATAAAGCAAATTAAATGTCATTTAAAATGCATTACGATATATAATTTTAAACTCGTGTACATCAGAACACGAAGTCATGACTGTATTTATTAATGTGTATTTAATCTACAGACAAGGAAGCCGTGTGGTACACATATCGCCTTTTAAACTATTGAATGATAAAACTTAGTTTAACACTTCGCATTAAAATAATAAGTATTTAGTGATTCTTAGGTGCAAAATATTTATTTATTTTTTTTTTTACGTTTATTTATTTATATGTATGCTCTGGTGAACACTTACTATGATTTGCTTTCATCCAAATTACAACGAAAGAAAAATTTCAAATTTTAAACAATTAGGTGATGTTTATCCTTTTTTCCATTTATATTTATAAGAACTATTGCCTCAGATCTTTAATAATAAATCGAAAGACTTAATTTAGGTTTCTTGTAATGATGCAATAATATGAGTTTTTATTCTCATTTTTCTTGTGTAGTTTCTTTTGGTTTACTTTTTTAATATTTTCATAAATTTGAAACATAAAATTATTTTTCTTACCTGCAAGCTATATGGCTAAATGCACCTTTTTAAGAAAACTATTCAACCAAACGAAAATTCCACTCCGTTTAAAAAGATCTAAACATGTTTACGACTTTCTTTGCGCCATTTATTGCGATAACAATTTACGGATGAAGGTTTTTAACGACTGCAACAGAATTTACCATAAAATAATATAAACAACGTAAAATATATTTTTTTCCGTATTTTTCGGAAATAAACGAGCTATTCTAAAATCCTACATATAAAAGATTACACAAGAAAAAAGTTCTGTTTTTTTTTTTTTTTTTTTTTTTTTCAATTTATTGAATAAGAAATTTTCGAAAAAGATTATTCCAGAATAAATATAGGGAAATAAATGTTTGCTGTTTTTTTTCTGTCTTTTAACTGAAAAGTATATTCTGCTTATGCTAACCTGCACTGTAGTATCAGACATAAAAGATGTTTATTTACAAAACCAAATAAATAAAATAAGAAGTAAAATTAAAAAACATGTACCTACCGGATTTCTTATACGCATGGCTTTGTGAATTAAGTTAAATGGTACAACTTGTACAAAATTTTTTTTTCTTTTGGACAAGAAATGACGCTGAAATTTTTATATTATTATTTTTTTTCATCTTTTAAATAACCATAAAACTTCAAAAGAATGATAAAATTTTGGCCAGGTGTTTTAATGTAATTAAATGTTTTTACTGCCATGTATCATATAATTTAGTGTTTTAAATACAATGTATCCAAAATAACTTGATTGCCCTGTATCAAATGCTTTAGTGTTTTTAATGTACTATTTACGAAAGATTCTTACAATTAGTATGTGTCGAAATTTTCAATTTTTTAATGTAAAATCTTCAAAACGATTTTACTGCCATATATCAAATGCCGCTTTTTTTTTTAATGTTATATCCACATTAAAAAAAAACGTACAAGGTGCCAAATGCTTTGGTTTTTTAATGCTACATATATCCAAAATGTTTTTACTTCCATGTACCAAATACTGCATTTTTAAATAATATGATTTTTTAGAAATTAAAAGTTCTTACGTCTACCTTTACGATTCATAAAATTGTTCATTCATCAAACATTAAACAAAAACTGGAAAATAAAAATATTAAATAGCTGAAATGTTCTTTGATTGTCGATGATACTCTTACATTAAACTTTGAAAATCATGGTACTAAGCTCCAATATCATTTCCAGAACTCCTACAAGTACCAAACTTCCAATTACTAAGCGTTTTATTATTTTTTTTAATGTAATATGTGCCCAAAATGTTTTTACTGCCATGTAAATAATGCTACATTTTTAAAATAATATGCATTTTTAGAAATTAAAAGCTCTTACGTCTACCTTTAAAATTCATAAACCTGAACATGCATCAAACATGAAACACAAATAGGAAAATGAGAAAAAATTTAAATAGCTAAACTTTTATTTGATTATCGATGTTCTTACATTCGACTCTGAAAGCCATGGTACTCGAAACCCCGGCTCCAATTTCATTTCCGGAACTCCTACAAGTGAAAGTGGCGAAATCGAAGCTGTTCGCGGGCAGCAGGCTCATATTCCACGTCAGAATGGAACTGATGGAACTGAAGAGGTTACGCCGCGGATCCGGCCGGTGATGAACCACTTTGCTCTCGAACACAATCGAATCCCGGAGGCTCTCGTTGTTTCTCAGCCATTCCAGTTCGCACAGGGGGTGGCACTCCACGTGGCAGGACAGCTGAACGTTGGATGTGTTTCGCAGTACGCCTCCGCGTTCTGGCAGCTTCTTTACAAAGGCTGGTGGAGCTGTAAATATAATGAAGTTGATTTATGTAGCTAACGAAAAGTAGTGCGTTTTATTTAGGAGAACTGCAGTCTAAGATTCTTTAACGCCTTTATTAAGTCAAATGATACGTAGGATGTTTCGTGTGAAGGATTTTCACACGCCGTAAGTCTACTCAAATTGTCTATTCGTGCCCTAATTTTTTGGTTTATTCGCTTTGCTTTTTTATTGTAGCGAAAATTTTTGAGATAAATAAAATGTTCTGTTTTCGCTTGATAAAAAAAAAAAAATAATTTTGTGGAAATAAGGACAAGGCAACGATACAAGGTTTTTTTTTTGTTTGTTTGTTTGTTTATTTATTAATTTTTTTTTAAAGTGCTACCAAACGTAACTGTTTTTACAAACACGACGTCTAATTTACTTCCTAGTTTTTTTTTTCACATCTAATTAAAATGTAACATTTAAAAATCATATAAATCACCATGTAAAAGTGTTTGAGTTTTAATTATAAAAAGTGGGAAAGTACTCAATTAACATGAATAGAAAAGTTCTTGACATTTTTTTGTCCCTTGTTTTTAACAAATGAATTTTAACAAGTGCACTTTTCAAGTGAACACATGGACTCATATTTCTTCTGTTTAAGATTTTAATATGTATTGCACAAAAAAAAGTATGGAGTCATGAAAAGTTTTCCGGGCTGATTCAAAAATAACCCTGAATTAGTATGTGTAGCGTAATATAATTGCTATCAATTCTGCTGTAAAAATAAACTCTTAGTATTTAGCTTACACCGCGAAGTCTTTTATTGCGATAAACTACTAGTAATAAAGTCATTATAATAGAGGTTATAAAACAAACGTCCCTGATACAAGTAAAAAAACAAGAGAGTACTTTTGGGGCAGATGTTTTCTTTCTTTCTTTCTGTTTTTTTTTTTTTTTTTGGAAAGCAAATTTCCTTAAAGTCAAAACACTAAGTTCTTTAAAGTCACTAAGAAGCCTCTGCTAGACAAAGCTATGTCTGGAAAAGCACCTGATGACAAATTCACAGACTAAGTACTAATACATCGGCTGAAGCAAAAGGGGAGGGGTTGCAAATGACGATGTAAATGACTTTGATGCAATTTCTGACAACGTTTCGAATCCTTTGGGCCGGAAAACGTAAGCCTTTAATCCTCCAAGATTAATCTGCATGGATTAATGCGTCACGTATTACAACTGAACGCGTAATTTGCCATAATATCCTTACCCATTCATATTCAGAGATCGTTTATGATCACGATAAATATTAGGAAATGTTTATTTGCGGTTTTCCAAGAGCGCCGAATGCATGGAAATTGCAATCCTTAATACCCGTCTAGGGGGAAATAGTAGATTTTTGGTTCTCTGAATAATAAATTACTTTGGAAGCCCTTCTGAAGAAACGATGCTTCAACCGCCGATATTATCGTTTACGCAGCCTTTCTGTGTTTCTTATAATTACAGCGGAAAAGCTGAGTTTAGATAAAATTTATGTCTTTTATGGATGATTTTGCTCAGACGTTATTGAAAGTTGGTTAACAGTGAGATATTTTAATTACGATTTTCTTATTTTTGAGGAATTCTGTATTAGATTCCGATGCAAAATAAATGCATTTTTGAACGCATATTTTAATGCAAGGTGTTTTTTGATATAAATGTGGTAATTAGAAACTCATAACTCAGATACATAAACTTATAACTATACATTATTAAAAACGTTATGCTTATCGTAAATTTTTATGCCAGATTAAAAATAGTTTTACGTGTATAGTTACGGCTTAACTAAAGAAAACATATTAATTAAATGGCATTTAATATAGAGCAATTTCAAAGGTTGTATTTTCTGTTTGAAACATTCTTGTTTAAAGCGTAATAAAATGTAATTTTAATTTATAAAAGTTGATGATTATTGCAGTGTTTTTTAAGGTAATCCGGAAAATTCCACATATTAAAAACTAGTACGGTACTAATTTGGTATAGCTAATATTTTTTATCATCATTTGGTAAAAAGTAGGTTACTTAAAAAAGAACAAAATAATAAAGCTTCTATGCTCCGCAAATTTGTTGGAAGTAATATAAAAAACTAACAGCATCTTAGATGACAGGAAAATATTTTACACTGAACCTGATTATTTCTCAGCTTTTAATGGAATATTTAGCTTAGCGTGGCTTTTGAGAGATAATCGTTCTAAATGAACCTGTGGCCAAGGTTTTCCCCGAATTCCGAGATTCATAGTACACTGGACATACATGATTCAAATATCAACATACTATTTTTTATAACCTTCACTTTATTTATTGTTTGAATTGCATTATCTTGGGAGCAGAAAAATACTTGTATATCATGACGATGGCATGCTAAAATTATCACAACAGTCAATAATAGAAGTTTCACGCACTGATCAAAAATTACTTGTTTTATTTGTGTATTTAATAATATTATTTCTTTTTCTTTTTCTTTTTTTTTTTTTTTTGCTTTTATTTTTTGCTTATGTTTGTCTCCAATATACGTGTTTGTTTGTGCATGCTTTACTGAGCTATATCTACAGCATTCCTTTTAATCCCACCTCATTTTACTTGTGCTCCGAAAGTTAGCCGTTAATACTGTGATAAACAATGTACACCAATTGATAAAATCAACCTAATTTTATCGTATTTTATTGATTATAATTAATAAATTTTGAGTATTATGGAATTTCTCAAAACACACAAAAAAAAAAGACTTAAAACTTAAATAAATCATTACATGTATCATTAATTACACACGTTTTTAAAGAAAGCATTATGAAAAAACTACTAGCATAAATTTGTCATTATAATTCCTTTCCATAGTACTACCGCAGCTGTTATCAGACGCAAAGTTTACCATTAGTAAACACACTGATATACAAAAACCGAAAGAAAATCCCTTAATGATCCTGCTTCCACGTCTTAATTATAAATTAATTACTTTTGCTATGCCTTATGATCATTAAATTACAAATGATTCGATACAAAAGTTCAAATTTAAGTTATGTAACAGTATTGATTTTTATTATTATAAAGATGGTTATTTACAAACATATCATTCCCCTTCATAAGATATACATATGAGGACATTATAATTGAAGATTTATCTAAATTTACTTCGTAATATTTTAAAATTGAAAACAAAAGTTATTTTTAATGGCTTAACATGTCTTTATGTTGTGCTAAGCATATCATTTAAATTCCATTTTGCTGGTTGCAATGATTTTTTTTTTAATTCAACACTTAAAATGCACGAAAAAAAAAAAGAACGCAATTTTTTATGAAGACATTTTAATTTTTATTTACTAATTCAAAAAGCAGATTTGGTTGTGTAAATTGAAGTATCATCCGCTTTTGTGTTTGAATGGTCTCAAATGAAAAAGCACGATTAAATATGCAATTGGTCCTTTTTCCGGAACATAATATCAAAAGCACAGAGTAATTAACATACACGAAATAGAAAATAGAAAGCGAAAATAAAAGTCCTAAGAACTTTAAAAATTAGTCGTCCTTTCTTTCTTCCTTTTTAACAGTGTTGATTCCTGTTTTGCAAATGGTTGTTGACATTTTTATTTTAAAAAAATGTCATGCAAAGAAAGAAAGATGTGTTTCAAGCACATCTTATTTTCTTTTAAATAAAATAACTTTCTTCTTATAAATAAAATAACTTATTTATCTTTACATTGTGCGTCTCACTTGTATTTTCTTTAACTGTACCTTTTCGGTAGATTAAATATTCATATTCTGTTAATGTGACGTTTTTAACATAAAAATGTTAAATAACTATTTTTAATTTGAAAGATGAACTGTGTTTCTAATGCATGCGGTGTAAAATTTTGAAAGCGTGCACAATAATGATTTTACTTCAGGTAGATTTTTAAAAGTTCTAAAAGTTACTAAATTGTGTAGCTATTGATTACGCCTACTATATTCTGATATAGTACTTACAAATTTTCTGAATTTTATAAAAATCCCAATATATTCAGCAGTTAAGGATTTTGAGATATTTGAGATTAACACAGAAAAAGTTGCGATTAATATTTTTTTTTTTTTTTTTTTTGTGTAGCTACCATTACTCGTCGTTCAGAAAATAATCTACTACTCTACAATAATTTTATTAATTTTAAATCTGCATTACTTAAATATAACAATTACAGATAAAAAACGGATAAAAGTAGCTGAGATCACAAACCTACGGCTGTTAATGAGAAGTAAGATGGCGGCCCGGGTCCAATGTCATTTACAGCGGCACAAGAATAATTGCCCTGAGTGGACACCATCACAGGTTTCAGCTGCAACAGAGGTCCAGTTTCGTTTAGCGGAACTCCCCCTTTGTGCCATTCGAACATACTGGATACTGGGTGACCCAGGTCCAGAACCCGGCATTCCAAAGTAACGGCTCGTCCCTTCACCGCTATATCTTGCTGCTGAAGAATAGTTGAAGCTCCAGGCGTGACTAAAGCAAAAAAAAAAAAAAAAAGTTTTTTTTATTATTTTGAAAAAAAAAAAATAATAATAATAATTTTAACAAATTTTGGTTAATTTGAACTTGTAAATTTTAAATTCAAATGTGTGTGTGTTTGTGTAGGAATGAAAAACGTGAACGTCATCACCCTGGAACTGCGGAGGCTTCGACCAGAGATGCGGTGTTCCGTACTTAAAGGATGGTGATGATCACAGAGGCACGCAGTCATTAATAAAACGAAGCCAACTCTGGTCAAAAATGAGCAATGATAAATTCTCTGACTGCTCAAAAAATATGGAAAACTGCTGCTTAGGTTTTAAGGATCTTTTATATAGCATTTAACTATAAATGTTTATTTTTTTACATAGGACAAATCGGTCTATTACTCTTAAAGCAAAAATAATTCTTTCTTTAAGAATTGCTAATTCAATAAAAATTAAGGATCACAATATTTTCATATTTTGTTGTACGTGGCGCTTCACTTTATTTTCTAATGTACATGCTAAACAAATATACCTAATTCGAAATTTTTATACATGCATTCCTCTGAATTCGAAAAGAATTTTGCTGCATTGAGTTTTGCAGCTGAGAGAAATTGACTGCATAAAAAAATAATAACTTAAAGTATTACATTTAACATTCAAGTAAACTAGAAGAAACTATTTTTTAACACCAGAGAAAGGCCTCAAGCTACGATGTAGCTCGATCTGAAAATGTAGTTTATGGATGTCATAACCAGGTCGTCAGCATTTTGCCCGTAGTTCTGCCTTAGCCCGTTTTTAAAAACGGTAGCTTACTGCTTATTGGAACACGTAGCTTAAAATGTTACTTCAAAAAAGCATCCTTAAACAATAGCCCACATTGTAGTATAAAAATACTATAGTTTGGTATAGTCTATGACAAAATTTTAATGCATATAAATGTGCTTGTACTCATATATGGCTTTTCAAATGTGTCTTCAAAAATTTCAAGTTTTTTGACAAATTAAACTTCTTAAATAAAGAATGATGTCGATGCTATGTTTTTCTTTTTCGTTTATGTTTTTTTTTTCTTCTTTTTTTTTCTTTTTGTTGTTTTCTTTTTTTAACTGTATTAACGTAATTGCACAAATCGTATAAATATTTTGCTCTTGCATAGCAATATCTAACCGTATTAAAACACTAGAAAGAGAACACTCACAGTGCACTATTAATTCCTCCGATTTTGGACGTAAGCTCCAGCCAGCGGCATTTAATCCTTCGCAAGAATAATTCCCTCCATGATGTCTGCTCGTATGCTTTATGTGTAGCACGTGATCTGATGTCTCGTTCACCATTTCTCCATTGCGGTACCATCGAACAGACGTGAAATTCCTGGGATTTCCGTCGATTGCCTCGCACGTCAGAGTCACCGCAGAATTTTCTCCTCCTTCAGATACGACGCCAGAAGAAACTCTCATCCGGACAACTTGAGGATCTAAAGATGAAATGAGACAAAGAATGTGTTAAAATTGTTTTAAACATGCCTTTTTTTCTTTCTCTACACTGTAACAAATAAGTTGTGGTTTTCACAGAATAATAATGATAAGCGAAGTTTCAGTTCAAAACTGTAAAAGCGCTGTTATAAACTAAAACTGGCTATTTTACAGTTTTTTACTATACAGCTAGCAATTTTACAGTTTATCACTGCAAAATTAGTTGCATTATGCTGTAAAAACAACAGTGTAATACTGGCAGCAGAGGTTCCAGTTTAAAACTAAAATGCACAGTAATAAACTGTAAAACTAGCAATTTTAGTTTATTACTGTAAATTAGCAATTTTACTGTTTTGTACTGTGAAATTGCTGTAAAATTAGAGGTGTTATACTGTAAAAACAACATTCATTTTTTTACAGTGTACTAAAGAATGATGCCCAATGTTTTCGCGATTTTACAATGAAAGAAGAACCTTGTAATAGTTTAGCAGTAAACATGTCCCAATGTATTGAAATAACATAATCAGTGTTATGTATTTGAAGAGAACTACTAATTATAAAGCTGCCGTTTATATGATTCTAATAGTAATATGATTCTAATATTCTGCAGTAAATATAGCGCATAGGGTTTGTGTAACTTTAATTGAAGTATTTGAAATAAAAAATAATATACTGTAAAAACAGCAGTATAATACTAGCAGCATAGGTTCCATTTAAAACCGTAAAATGCAAAGTAATAAACTGTGAAACTAGCAATTTTACAGTTTATTAATGTAAACCAGTAATTTTACCGTCTACTATTGTAAAATTACTGCAAACTTAGCTGCATTTTACTGTAAAAATATTACAATTTTTTAGTTTATAAATACAGTCACTACTTTCTAAATATCGCTTTAAAAAAGTACCATAAGATTACTTTTATCAAAGTTTTAAATAAAACTAACCTTGTAGAGAAAAATACAACTTTAAGGAGGCACAAATAAGCAGGGATACTGCCGACGCGTGTTTCGGCGTTCCTTGTAACGCCGAAACACGCGTCTGCAGTATCCCTGCTTATTTGTGCCTCCTTAACGTTGTATTTTTCTCTACATCAATTGCACAAAGGTATTTGCAAACTTTAAAACTAAACTTCTTTGATTCTCAGCAATGAGTGATTACGTTAAAATTATAACTCTTTTTCACATATTACTTAAAATTAAATCTGAAAAAAACCTATCGTACATAAAAACTTCAGTGGATTAACACAATTCTGAGTAAAAAAAAAAAGTGACTTTAAAACGGATTATACCTAGCGCTAGCTCAAGCCTATTGTTTTCAGTAACTCAGCGGAGAACAAGCATGCAGGTAGAGCAGGCAACTCTTGGAATGTATTTTATTAATAATATTCAGTTAACTACTTACACAATACATTAAGAACAGATGCCGTCGTTGAATTTCCTCTTCCAAATGCGTTCCGTACGTGGCAGGTATATACACCAGAATCTTGTCTGGACAAGTTGAAAAGGGCCAGTACGGCAGATAGGGGGTGCCGTGTTTCTAATCTCTGTGTTGTATCCCTTTGCAATCGACTGCCATCTTTGTACCAAACTATTTCCGTGACATCTGGAGGATTTGCATCAAAAACACAAGTGATGTTGACCATAGAAGTTTCTTGTACTGTCACTGTTCCATCGGGTGTGAGGAAAACAGCAGGTGGATCTGTAATAGTTGAAAAAATAAAACATCATGTTTATGATCACGCAAAGCATACGATCATGTTGAAAAAGTTTAAGGCTACATGTATGGAATGAGCCTTAAAAAAAACTAAACTTTATGTTATGCGCAGTGCTAAGTTCCAATATGACTAGCTGTATTTTGTAGTTCAAGGACATAACGAAATTACCTAAAACTTGGAGAATGACGACTTTCTCCAATTTTAAGGTAAATGGAAAAAACATTGAAAGCATGTTGAAGCAACGCCATCTAAATACTAAATGTCTACTGTTTTCCGGTTTTTAGCAGAGTAAAATTTCTCCCTTGGTTTACGAAGCATTACCATCTTTCGGAGATCTTTGAGACAGAGAAAATAACGATTGGGTGATTACTAAATTTTAATTTAAAAATTAAACAATCATTTTTTTTAATTCGAATATTGCTGTGATTTACACCCATAACAACGGCATCATCAGATTGCCTCAAGGTGGCGCGCAAAGTGGAACAACTGCCTACCGTATTAATGCAAATGTAGTAGGCATTTAGTATTTAGGAGGCGTTGTTTGAAGTCAAAGAAAAAAGAAAGAAATAAGTATGCATCAATAGAATATTAAAAACTTTGGAATTTAGGTATGTTATATATTAATGCAAAATTGAGTAAGACAAATATGCTGAAGGTCGTCATATCTGAATATTGATGGCCTTTCATATTTTTCTCGTTAAATGTATTTGAGTGAAATGTTTTAGGTTGAGTTTTGTATTTCACTAAAACATATATCAAATAGAGCATTTTTTAAAAGATTTAAAGTTTTTTTTTCTTCTTATATTAGCTTTCAAATTGGGAATGTGAACCAGCTTTGAAGGTGAAAAATTTGTTAAAATCACTCTTTAAATAGGAAAAAGCGATGTCATCAAACTTTCTTTACGGCTAGAAGGATAAGGATGAGTTAAAAAAATAATTCTTACAAGGAAATTGCAAATGAAACCATGGCATTAAATTTTTTTTTAATTCTACGCTGTTCGTAATCTGGAAAAGTTTAAACTGATGATGATAAAACATTGCATAATGGTAAAAACTAATGCAATAAAGTAACTACTCCTAATCAAAAGTGAAAACACAGACTTGGAATTTGATCATGGTAATCTCTTTAAGTAAAGCACAGCAGTTTTTTTCTAAGATATTGTTTTGCTTTTACTGAAATGTATTTCTTCATTTGATTTTATTTTAAATTAATTTATTTCCATTGTTTATGTGTTTATTTTTCTAGAAACAACATCTATGTCAGAGAGAGGAAAAAAAAGCCCGATCTGAATTTCATACAGATAAATTTATTGATGATGAATGTATTTTTTAATTAATGCATGATACTGGCAATGAGAAAAGAAAGGCTTTTACGTATTTAAAATGAAAAACATAGTGTTATTTTTTATGAAATAAGTAATGTCTCGGATGATTAATTCAGGCTCCTTAATTTTAAAAAATAAAGCAAATACAAAAAACAAGGAATAAATTCGTACTTTGAACTTAACAGAAAACTTGCAATTAATTCTTCTCCAAAGCTTTGTGAATGAAATTGTGAATTACTGCTTTTTGAAACAAAAGTTATGTTGTCTCATTAAATATTTTAAACCCAATTGCCTTATTTTAATGCAAATCTTTCCTTGATTAAACAGAAAAAAACATTTTCTAGAAATTCATCCGTACTTATTCGGTTTCATTCCGTTCCAAAGAATTTAATTCAAATAAATTCCCTCAAATGTCTGGGCTTAAGAGAAAAAAAAAGAACTTAATCTAAATTTATACTTCAATCCCGAGAGATTTTTTTTTCATTCACAGAACAAGGGAAATGACAAAATTTTTCTCAATTGTTAAAATATACAAGACTATCCGCGAAAGCATTATTAAAATACCATGATTAAGAATGAAGCATTGAAAGAACTTGTTTAGCATAGTCTTAAAATTCTCCTATTATTCATCTGAGAGTAATCAGAGCAGCTTTAATTAGTGTGCGAATGCATCTTGGAAAAAAATCGATACGAAATAAAACAAATTAACATCATAAAATGAGAATGTATTTCGCTTACGACAGGTTTTTGCGTTTTTAAAACTTTCCTTTATCAACTAGATGCAAACATTTCTAAGCGCACTTGAGTCTAAATTAAATGTTTGTGTACTTTCTTTGTTTTGCTTCCTTTACTTATATTGTAGTTGAGTTTTCGATGTTTTCGGTCGATTCTTTTTCATATACGTAAAGTGAAAACGTACTGATAACGCATTTGTGATGTTTCTAATAAAATTCTTTTCGGTTTCCTTTTGATATTTCATAAATAAACATTACTATATTTTCGCGTTTTTTTGACTGTTATTTCTAATAAAAAAACCATGTAAAATGAATAATTTTTAACTAGTTAGCTACCAATGCAGATTCTACATGTAAAGCAATGTTGCCTCTTAATTATAAAGATAAATGCATAGAACAGCTAAGATACCATAGCAGCATTATCTCATCTGCCGATGTTCGGCCACTCATCGAAGCCCGATGAAATTATCATCGGCCGATGATCGGATTCGATGAGTTCTCATCGGGAATTGCTCCAATATGTCACATCGACCAAACATAATCCGAGCAGCAAAATCCGATGAGTTTTGCTCGAAATACGATGAGATTTGGAGCAATTTACGAGCAATGCAGTCCTGTGCCGATGAATTTAGGATCAATTTTGGATGATCGGCTTATTTTCATCGGGAAAGTTGATCGGAATTATATCGCTTTCCGATGAAAAGTAGCTCATCGAAAACCGTACTCGGGTACTTATCGGAACGATGTCATCGTGCATTACGGAATCAGTTTACGAGGAGTTCGATGATCGGCTGAGTAAAATCCGATGAGTTGATGCTACTTGGGTATGTTACTAAATTTAAGATATTGATGCACAATTATGTAAATATTTGATTTTCTGTGTGAAATTTAAAGTTCAAGCCCATTTAGGATATTGCATTTTTAACCAGATTTCCAAGAAGTGATTAAGTATCACAACAATTTGAGACTGTTGTCCTATATCGTATAAAATATTATTTTATCAGTCAGTAACAGAACTTTTCAATATGCTATTGTCCAGTTAAACTATATTATTTTCTACAGATTAATATCACAGAAATGTTGCTTTTAAATGAACACATTTAACAACTTGGAAGACCTAACTTTTACCTTTCAGTCGTCGGTACACAATGTGAATCAAAAAGGCGGTAGCTGTGCTTATCGAACTAAATTGTCTGATTTTGGTTTCATTGCTGGTCCGTAATATGCGTATAGACATGGAGACAGTACGTGCTTAAGTTTTGAGTTGTTTATGTTTTGAGACCCTTGAAACTGCCTCCAGTGACAGTACGCTTAGAGGTGTCTATCCCCTTAAATGTTACAAAATAGCTTCCCCCCCCCCCCGCGAACAAGAGTACCCTTATCGCACCCTAAAAAGACTTCTTTATACAGCCCCACTAGAACTTTCAACGGTGCAGTCTGCGCTTTTGACTCTCCGCCATATGTACCCTGAGCACGTGGTTTCTTGAAGAAAATAGTTCGCAAAGGAGGACTCTACCAGAGTAAAATCATTCCAATGTCATCATTAAGTAATCTAGTTACTGTTGTTGTCGTCGTATCCTATAATGAATAAATACTACGGATAGGTGAGGCGCCATTGCCTTCAGTGAGGTTTTATTTCTTTATTTTACATATAAGACAACACAAGAAATATTTATAGCACAAAGACATAAAATAACAACCAATGTCTCGGCGGGAATCAAACCCACGACATCTGGCATTTGGAACAAAATTTCTCCACAAAGCCATGAAGGAACCAGTATGCTAGCTAAATAAATGTCTTCAGTGCATGTTTTTTTAGTAATACATAATTTCCTTCTAAAGTCTCCGTGGTAATTTTTAACTAAAATTATGCATGCCAAATATCTTTTTACAGCCCTGCTAGTAATATTCATAATTATGAAGTGCCTACATCGGCATATTACGGTTAAATTTGGTTTGAAGACCTTTTGCCATAAGAAATATATCGCTCCATTTTACCTACTTACCATGATATTTCTTAAATGCCTTGAACTTTGAAAATTGGTTATTTAATGGCTAAAAATGGCTATTTAATGTCAATTTCCTTTTTTTTTTGGAAAAAAAAAGTAATTTTAAGAAACACGTGCAGTGTTTGTAAAATAAACCGTTAGTTCATACTCATTACTTGTCAAAATTTTACCTACAGGCCTTTTCTCTTTTAAACGGAGAAGACATTACTCTTACGCAAATAAAGTTGTTTTCTAGTCAATGTAGGAAATGTACTTAGAGAAAAAGAATAAGAAAACCCATGATTCCAAAGAGACTGCCTTTCCTTATATCTTTAGCTGATATAGAGACTATGGAAAAATGTGAATGAAATTTAAATAATGTATTCTGAATATTTCATAGCATCATTCTTCTTTACTTCTTTTCTCTATTCTTCCTACTGAATTTTCGGAAGCTATTACGGAAATCAAGGAAGGGTATATAGTTTCATTTTTTACATGAAGTTAGCTAGCTTCAATAGACGATATACCTTTCTAAAAAACTTCTTTTTTTCTTTTGTGTTATAGTATGAAATATCACAATCACTCATGACTGCCTATTATGATTGAAAGCTTAAAATAACCATTTTATTGGAGAGGGGGAATACTTCAAAAATATCTCCCTTTTTCTTACTCACGGATGTGCAAGAATAGAAAGATGATACCTTCGCCATTTTTCAATTCCCGCAGCTGAGCCCTAACCACAAATACTCGATCACTGTCAAAGATAAGTGCTGGAATGTTCAGAGCCAACTTCCCAACTTTTAAACTCGACTTTTTTTTTCATTCATTTCTCTTCTAGTTCTTCTCTTTCCGATCTAACCGAAGAAAAACTTGCGGTTTCTTTGAAAAGGAGATGACGGGTTTTTGTCGGCAAGGAGCACGCTGCAAATATTAGGTTTGGTCACTTTACATGGCATTTCTCTTAACACAGGCTTTCGAGCAGAGATAACCTGGAAAAAATGGGAAAAAGAAAACCGAAAAGGGAATATACTAACAAAGATGAGCATGTATTTTTTCCCTCTCTTGTGTCATGTTTGCAGTAAAATGACAATTAATTACAAGTGCCTCTTTACTTTATCAAAGAAGTACTAAGACTTATAAAACCATCCTATTGAAAGCATGCAGGTTTGTTTTACCAGTCTCGTTTAATAAATATACACACGCTGACCCGAAAGAAGCTTTTGCTCTAGACAGCAGAAATTAAAAAAATCAATTTTTTTAAAAGGTTATTTTTCGAAAAACATGCAATTACTAATTCGATATTTTTTGCTGATTTAAAAGAGATGTAAAAAAAAAAGCCTTACTTTTGTATTTTGATGAAGCAGGTGAAACCCGTAACAGGGGTTGTGAAAAAGTAGAGCATAATAGGGGTCGTGAGGCCTCAGAGACCGACCGACCGTCCATTTTTTTTTAAAAATCGTGTAATTAAGTTATGTTATTCCTTATAGATGTTTGTAAAACTTTTTTTACTCAGAAAAAATAATGTTTCAATTTTGAATTAAAATATACCTTTTCCGAGAAAATGTTGCTATTCCTTTGAGATTTTTTGCGAAAAAGCATATGTTGTAGTAATTTTTTTAGTAACTTCAGTAGTATTTTATTAGTAATAATAAAAAGAAATATATAATTTATTAATGATTTTATTTTAGGTATTTAATATGTGCGGGGCATTTTAATACCAGAAATTCGAATATAGCATATTACTGAAAAAATTTGACAGCACCTTAACTATGAGTATATCGCGTCGTATATTCGCTGCGTATTTTCTGCGAACATTTTAAATAAATCCTAACTTCATCAAGAATATTTTTTATTCTGCGCATATAGCGCGGATCAGATAAATAAATCCATTTCCGCGGGCCAAACGTCAGAATCATGTGCCTTACTGCCGAAAAGTGTTGCACAGAAGAGGAGGAGGTGAGGTCTCACAGACCGCTATTTAAGAATGCGTTGAAATTTCAATCAGATTCTTATGCCAAAAGATGTTGTTGAGACAGGGTGATGATCAAGGTATGGTGATAAACAAGAAGATATTGAAAAAAATGGATACAACATGTAATAGGGGTGAAGGTATAAATATTCGAGTGGTCTGTGAGACCGTACGTCCCCTGTTATGGGTTAAGGAAACAATCAAAACGAGTACCTCTAAGAAATATTATTCATGCTGTAAATAAATAATTTCTCAACCGGTTTCAATGTATTAAAAAAAACTGGTTTGAAATCCTACATTGTGTTTGGTAATTTATTCTTTGGATCAGAATTTACTCGGAGAAAAAAATGTATCAAAAGTGGCAAAACATAAAGCGGGATCAACCTGCTATATTTACGTTACTAAAGCTGTTTTCTATCCAATCAAACCACTGCATCTCAGTTTTCGTAATATTAAAATAGTGTGTGTGTGTACATGGTGTGGTCACCGGGAAAACAGTAAGTCCTAGAAGCATGCTCTTTATTATACTGATGTAGTTCTTCTAAAGATGTACATCTTGAAGATACATTTTAAATATATTGAGTATTTTTGTTTTCTTTTCTTTTTTCTTAATTTATGTATATACAGTGCAAAAATATTTAAAAAGGTAACGACTTTCACTTATATAGATATATATGAATGTATTCAGATACATAAATAGATCTACATATATGGATATATGTGTTTTCTTTTTTTTTAATTAATTGAAAATATTGATTAATGAATACATATATAGAGATACATAGGATTCTGGTATAGATATAAATGGAAATATAGAGAGAGAAAGGAATACAGAGATACATATATATATATAAATATATTTACTGATTTATGTTTAAACATATATTTTGGCAATAGATTTTAAATCGTGGCCCAAATGTTTCCAAGCAGCAAAAGGTAGCAATCTCGCTGCAGTAACTGAATAGCATGAAATAAAATTGAGCAAAAAATGTAAACTGTTTCACAGCAAAATGCAGCTATCTGTGGTATGTGCAAAAAGTTTGAAGAACAGTTGGTTTAAAAATTAGAGTTGCAAAGCAGCTTAGTGTTTTTTTTTTCCACGATTCCTTTAAAGAATGAAAATTGTTGGAAAATGAATCATAATATGCCAGGCATCATTCAAAGTTAAGTATAACGTGTAATTTAAATGAATGGCTATTTGTAACTGTCTTCAAAAAAAAAAAAAAATAATTAAATCCATAAACATGTTCAAAAGAAACGGTTTGGGTTTCAACACAAATTTTTTCATTTTGATATTAGAGCAAATATTATTTTGTACTATTCTACAACAACTAGTTTAATAGGCTACCATGCATTAAAAATAATTGAAAAAAATATTCTAATATGTTTCACAATAAAAAATTGATCAATATGTAAACATGTATCATATTTATTTATTTTTTATTTCCAAAAAAAATCAGTTTAAAAAACTTACAAACGATAGTACTATAAGTAAAAATGAACTGCTTCATGGATACAAAAGCAATTTGATCGATATATCAAAGCCATTAGTAGAAAAGTGACCCCTGTGGTGATATAAATGGAGTTTCGTAGCTACGTCCACATGCTTGCATTTAATGAAAAAAAGCAAAATACAGATTTTTTTTACAGCTCTTAGCGTTTTCTTTTCCACTAATACATTTCTACGAAATTCACTTAAAGGTTTGAGATAAAGCATGTCTCGCTTAAGATGTATTGAACATTTTTTGTCTCTGTTTCAGGCATTGAAAACATTAAATTGGAATGAAACAAAAATTTGAAAATAACTTTTTAGAGAGATGGATAAAAAGTTTTTAAAATATCTTTTAAAACTTTTACTACAACAAAAAAACTCCCAAAAGTAGTTTTTAATGGATTTGGCGCATTCGGAAATCCTTTCCGGTTCAAACGCTTTTAAACTTACCTCTTGATAGGTAATGACATGTGACAACTCTATCATACAGACTAATATTAAATGTCTAAAAAACCTGAAATCCCCTAAATTTTTAACTGAATTTTTAATGTAGCATTAGTTCTTCAAAACAAAAAATCGCCATTTTGAAATGGCAAGGCGAAAAAAAATTACAACATTAATCACTCCTATGTTTGTAGGTAATTCATTAGTAATGCATTTTATTTCATAAACAAAAATACTTACAGTGAACTCTCACTTATACGCCGGCCCAAGGGACCAATAGAAAAAAGCGTATAAGTGAGAGAGACGTATAAGTGAAAAACCCTATTTAAAGGCCCAAAACGCAACATAGTTTCTAATGAGAGAATGAATTAGAATGTTTCTATAGAAAAGGGACATATTACTACGGTTTGGCAATTACTGTAACGTAACTACACAGATAAAGAGAAAATAGAAATTATAGCATACATAATTACAAACTTTTATTTAACAAGGCATAATAGATAATTGTCTCTCTCCTAACTCTAGTTCATGCAGGAAAAAATGCCTTCCGTGAGAAATAAAGTCGAAAGATTAAAGGGGAAAATGAAAAAAAAATGCATATTTTTTAAAGAAAATAAATTGAATTTTTTACATTTTAGGGAAAATTCGGCGCATAAGTGATATATTTATCTTGAGAGCGACGCATAAACGATTGATACTATCATTATTTTACTATGAAATGTGCTGGGACAATTAAAAACCGTCGTATAAGTGAAAAAGGCGCATAAATGAAGCGGCGTATAAGTGAGGGTTCACTGTATTATTCTAAATAAGCTTTGCGACATTCATGCACAGTGAAAGACTGACAAAAAAATATGCAAACGCCGATAATCTATTAAATAATCTAACATTGGCTCTGTTTTTTCAAATGCTGCGAATCAAACGGCTTGATAACAATCTTATGGAAAACTTAAAAAAAAAAAAAAAATAAAGAAAAAAAAAAAACCTAGAATGTCTAATACTTTACACAGCAGTTCATGATTAGCTTTTCACTTTCGCATTTAAATGATTGCTCTAAAAAAAGAAAGAAAGTGAATATTTTTGTCATACACGTCCTAGTTGAAACGTTATGTATTGACCTCGTTCAATTTCTGCTTTATCCCTTTGAGGGGAGAGCCCTTATTTTTTGGGAATATATTAAAAGTAACTCTTTGACTGAATCAAATTGATTATTCTGACAGATATTTTACACGCAAATAATTGTTTTTATAAATTGCTTTCGAAGATGGTGGTTCCCCTCTCTTTTTTTTTCTTTTAGGTACTACGTTCCTTCTTATGTCTATGTAGATTTTTCAGTATTTTGATAAATAATTTTTCAAAAGTATGTAATATATTCTATAATATTTGACGAGGCATAATTTGAAAAAAATACAACAGTCGGTATCATTAATATCCATTAAAACTTTATGAAACAGGGGAGACCACGTGTAGTTGGTGTATATTTATTTTTCTCAAATTTTTGTTATTAATAGTGCAAGCCGAAATTGAATTTAATGCAGTAAAATTGTTACTTCGTTCTAGATTATTGGTTTCAACACCTTTATGGACGCAATGTATGCTAGAAAAATATTTTTAATTGTTTCAAAAGTGCATCAATTTTACCTAACATGGTTCAAGTTGATATAAGACGAATAAGTCGCCATGCTGACGTAATAAGCAACCAAATGCAGTTTTTAGCCTTCATTTTCATAACACTCTCAGAAGATGGCTGTACGTTTTATTCCATGTTAGATGATAAACTTAAATATGGTTTACAGTCCATACAGTTATAAATACATACATCTTCTCCGATCTACGTTTTTTTTTTTTTTTTTCAAAAATTTTGAGAGGAATTTCTTACTTTTTAGCCTTTTTAGTAATTGCTAAGATAGTCTCATAAAACGATTGACGTTAGAATGGAAGTTGAAATATGGTTTCCTTTTTTTTTTCCAGCAACTGCTGCCTTAACAACTTAAAAATAGATATTTAGTCTCCCCTGGCAATAATATATGAGCGATTCCATACCAAATCACCGAATGGGGGTCGCACGACCGACTCGGATTTTTTTTTAATTTGGTTCACAGATTGATGGTATAGAGGTATGAAAAAGCCCAAAAGGAAAGTTACCTGCTCCACTTATTTTCTGAGATACATGCCCTCAAAGTTTGTCCGCCACGTCAAAATACTAAAAAAGTGATGTTATTTAATCATTTTTTATAAAAAATCGTACTCATGCAAAATAAAAGTGTTAGATATCTATGGAAACTAGTTACTCCAGGCATTCTGAAAAAAAATACTAGAACGTTCATAATGAAAATTACCAAGGTACAGGGCTCTTTGAAGTTGTCACCACAAAAACTTGATTTTGCAGATTTTGCTAAAATTCAGGCATTTATTACAAAAAAAGGCAAACAAAACCAAAGATTTTCTCACTTTCTGGTAGTGTACAGGTCCTCCCTGTAAATTGCTACGCAATAAATTTTTTGGTTTCTCACTCCTTCTTGGAAATATTTTAGCTTAAAAATAAGCCATAAGGCAAAAAATGCGTTTTTGGCCATCTTGGCAGCCATTTTTCTCATAAAGGGGGAGCAGTAGAAACTTTAATTTTTTTTTAAAACAAGCCACTGATATGTTAGCTATTCACAGGAAAAGAGTTTACTTTTGGTTATTTCTCCCATTAAGAGATATCCTGCTGACAGTATATGCATGTTTTTCGCGACGACCATATGCTTTTGTTCCCCCTCTCATGGACTTAAAATTAATTAAACCAAAAAATAATTATATATTTATTATTAGCTGTATTATCTACTCAATATGTCATGAAATTTAATTTATTAAATCATTGAACAATAAATTAGATAATTGATGAAAACAAGAAAAAGTATTTCTCTGATGCCTGAGCATTATGCATTCATAATTATAAAGCACTAAATACTTTCTTGAGAAATTAATTAACATAAATGAGCTCTAAATAGTTATATTATAAGCAATACCCAATCTTGTGATTGGGATACTCCTGTTTTTAATTGAAGAATTTCTTGAATATCACATGAATATCAGGAAAATAAATGAGGTCTTTTCGTTTGATGTAGGATACTTTATGACAAATTTCATTTGATGGGCTACTAACTGAGCATGGTGATAAAGAGCTATTAATTTCAGCATCGAATTCCATTTTACCTTATTAACAGTTAAATATTTACAAAATAATTAAATAAATAATTTAATATAAAGCCATGCTTGAAGAATTAAAATTAGTGCAACTAATTTATTCCCATACTGATCTTTACAAAACTGACATGTGTTGAGCACTGATAAGAACTGACAAGAATAAGTTTACTCACTAAAATACTAGTTCACAGATACTATAAAGCGTACATTCTATTTTCTACAAAATAATACTGCAACAAAGAACAAGGGTATAAAGGGGTAGGTACTAAAGAATTTCTTGAAAAATCAATTAAAATAAAGGAGCTTCGAATATTTATCTCATAGGCAATACCCAATCTTGTGATTGGATGTTCCTGATTGATGTCTATAAACAGGAGGATACCCTTGTTCTTTGTTGCAGTATTATTTTGTGGAAAATAGAATGTATGCTTTATAGTCTCTGTGAACTAATATTTTAGTGAGTAAACTTTTTCTTGTCAGTTCTTATCAGTGCTCAACGCATGTCAGTTTTGTAAAGATCAGTATGGGAATAAATTAGTTGCACTAATTTTAATTCTTCAAGCATGGCTTTATATTAAATTATTTATTTAATTATTTTGTAAATATTTAACTGTTAATAAGGTAAAATGGAATTCGATGCTGAAATTAATAGCTCTTTATCACCATACTCAGTTAGTAGCCCATCAAATGAAATTTGTCATAAAATATCCTACATCAAACGAAAAGACCTCATTTATTTTCCTGATATTCATGTGATATTCAAGAAATTCTTCAATTAAAAACAGGAGTATCCCAATCACAAGATTGGGTATTGCTTATAATATAAATATTTAGAGCTCATTTATGTTAATTAATTTCTCAAGAAAGTATTTAGTGCTTTATAATTATGAATGCATAATGCTCAGGCATCAGAGAAATACTTTTTCTTTTTTTCATCAATTATCTAATTTATTGTTCAATGATTTAATAAATTAAATTTCATGACATATTGAGTAGATAATACAGCTAATAATAAATACATAATTATTTTTTGGTTTAATTAATTTTAAGTCCATGAGAGGGGGAACAAAAGCATATGGTCGTCGCGAAAAACATGCATATACTGTCAGCAGGATATCTCTTAATGGGAGAAATAACCAAAAGTAAACTCTTTTCCTGTGAATAGCTAACATATCAGTGGCTTGTTTAAAAAAAAAATTTAAGCTTCTACTGCTCCCCCTTCATGAGAAAAATGGCTGCCAAGATGGCCAAAAACGCATTTTTTGCCTTACGGCTTATCTTTAAGCTAAAATATTTCCAAGAAGGAGTGAGAAACCCAAAAAATTTATTGCGTAGCAATTTTAGGGAGGACCTGTACACTACCAGAAAGTGAGAAAACCTTTGGTTTTGCTTGCCTTTTTTTGTAATAAATGCCTGAATTTTAGCAAAATCTGCAAAATCAAGTTTTTGTGGTGACAACTTCAAAAAGCCCTGTACCTTGGCAATTTTCATTATGAACGTTCTAGTATTTTTTTTCAGAATGCCTGGAGTAACTAGTTTCCATAGATATCTAACACTTTTATTTTGCATGAGTACAATTTTTTATAAAAAATGATTAAATAACATCACTTTTTTAGTATTTTGACGTGGCGGACAAACTTTGAGGGCATGTATCTCAGAAAATTAGTGGAGCAGGTAACTTTCCTTTTGGGCTTTTTCATACCTCTATACCATCAATCTGTGTACCAAATTAAAAAAAAATCCGAGTCGGTCGTGCGACCAACTTTTTTTTTTTTCGGTGATTTGGTATGGAATCGCTCATATATATGTATTGTCGTCCCCGCTTAAATGAATAAAGCATCCTGGAACCCATGCCATAGACGCAATGTTAAAGATCCCTGTTTAATCGAATAATATTTCTTGGAACCGACAGTATTTGTTTAAGCGGGGCCAACAGTATATATATGGGAGTTTTTCAGAAGTTAAAAAAGGAGCAGAGTGCTGCTGCTGAGAAAATTGCATTTTGTAAACAGAATTTTTTTAAGTCACTTGAAAATAGAATAATTTTTGAAGCAATTATTTTCAAAAAAAGAATGCTCACTTTTAATGAACTTAAGTTACAAGTAAAAGGCGAGAATTCATTAACCAAGCATCAGGCATAGTGCAGCACCCTGCTCAGTTAAGTTTTTATTGTCTTGTTATAATTTTCTTTTATTTTTCTTTTCTTTTAGAGTCTTTGTAGGAATAAAACCAGAAAGAGGAACCATGAGTCGAAGAGAAGAAAGTTGTAGTAATATTGCCTTTATGTATAAATGCCTGTAAAAATAAAATTCTACATTCTCTTACTGTAAATCCATTCTCCTATTGTTTACTAAGTTATTAAAACAGGTGTCAATCATCTTCTACTTATAAGAAGTTACTAACCACAGCTTTTTGTTGGTGAATCATAATAACATTCTTTTAGGTCCTGATGCTTAAGTCCTGAGCTGGTTGCAGCTAATTTTTAAGTTGAAGGCATTTCTGAATATGATTGAAAAAAGAAATAGGTTAAATATAAATTCAAGAATACTTTTTAATATCTTAAAAATTCCTATTTTAGTGAATAATTGTTTGAAAAAGGTTGTAGGTTGCTTTCAAATACAAATTTCTGATTTTCTCTTGGTATTTTTCTAAATATATTTTATAAATATAGTTATATTAGTATTTATAAAATATAGTTTTCTTCAATTCAGGGTTGTTAAAAAACCGGTTTAAGCCCCAATCGTAATGAGAGCAGTTTTTTTTCAGAGACATCAAGACGTTATTAATTTATTGTCAACAAATGCTAAAATTCATGTGAATTAGATTCTCGTTTGGACTTAATAATTTTACATTTAATTTAATTATTAAGCGTAAAAATATGCAATTTCATTTCTACATCAATAAAGCTTTAAGGAAATTTTGTTTTAAATTTTTTTAACAATTAAGATATTAGTACATATGAAAATGAATGGTGAATTAATGGTAATATGAATTAAATAAAAAAGTTGCATGGATGCAAAAATAAACTAATTTAGCAAACTTAATATTACATTGTAAAAACACTTAGTTGGAAAAAAAAAACGATTTGGTCTAAACCGATTAACTCTGCTTCAATCTGTACAAAAATGTTCTTTTTTTTAAGGGCTGAAAAAAGAAATCCATCATTTAAGAGAAACCAAAATAACGAGTTTCTTCGAATAACTCAAAATTTCCTACATCTAACGGAAACGATCGCAACGGACATTGCTTCAAATGACGAAATAAATCATTTGTGTAACAGAAACAACTATAACGGACGTTTCTTTAAATAACGGAAAATTACCCTCCCATAACGGAAAAAATAAAGACGGAAATTTCTTCAATTAACAGGAGAAAGAACGAAACGGAAATTCGTCAAATGACGGAGCACTTCCCTCTTGTAACGAAAGAAATAAAAACAGAAGTTTCTTCATTTGACAGAAAAAATAGAAACGGAAATCCGTCAAATATCGTTAATCTTCCGGCAGCACTGCTGCCAAGAAAATTTCCGTCAATTTAAGAAGAAATTTTTGAGAGTGTACGTTATAAACCTAGAGAAACTGTATAATGAGAGGAGAAAGCTGCGAAGAATGCTGAGAGATCCAAAAATGCCATTCAAAACCAAAGAGTTAAGGATTTTCCTTTGATAACCACTTTGATGTTTCTCATCGGGATTCGTAGAACGGATAGTAGCAGCTACAGAAGAGACATTAAATCATGACCGTCAAATTTAATTTTCAGTATAGAAACGTCATACCCTTTTGTAGACAGCAATTTCGTCAACAAAGATTTAATCTTATCAAAAATCGATTTAGGAATTTAGACTTAGAAGGAGCTGTTGTAAATTGGGATAAGAAATCTCATCCAGTTTTTTATTTAACAAAGACAATTTAGAGGCTAGCAATTTTGACAACTAGTGATGTTGAAGAGCAGATGATAGGTGTTCCCATCCTTAAAAACAGCACGGGCGTGTACAAGTAAGTGCTGTATATTCAGTAGTTAAACATTAGGGCTCAGTTGAAAAAAAATGTGTATTTTGACACCACTGCTGAAAATAGTGGTAGCTTTCAGGAAACCTGCGTTGTTACAGAAATATTTTCCGTATTCAGCATGTTTCCACAGCATCTTAGAAGTTGTTTTAAAAGCAGTTTTTAGTTGCAAAATGGAAATACATCTGCTGGTCCTCAAGCAAATATTTTTCAAAAATTTCCAGCTGAATGATCTGTGTTAGATAAAAAGCAATTCAAAGCAGGTACAGAAGATGAGAATATTAGAAATAAGCAATTTAGGCGAAAATGAAACTTTCTTGTTGTAAAATTAAAAAGCTGCAGCCTAAGGACAATTACAATATGTACCCCTATAAATCGTGTAAAAATCAATTTTATACTAAAGCTATAAAAAGACAGTAAATAGTTTAATGATGTTCCATGACACAGCTGAAAGTGGTGTAAAATTAATTCCAGGCTTCAGTTCCTCTTTGACGAAAGACAAAGAGCAACGGTAGCTTTTATTACAAGTTAATGCTGTATGCTAAATGCAAGCACAGTTTCCTCAATTATCAAAAGGTATCCCATCCAAGCCATCAGCAACTTAATTTGTATGTAAAGAGTAGTAAAATGATGTTATATAATTTAACAGCATATGTATAAAGGTGCATTAAAGCTTTTATTGTCATTTTAAATCTTTGCTTTCCGTCTTAACCCCTTAATTCCTCTATTTTAACACAGAAATTTGTTTCATTTATTTCTAAAGTACCGCGAAAATACCCCTTTTTTAATTGACAAAGTAAATCCAACAATAAGCAAATAAATGTAATTGAATATTGTAATGCTTTTAGGTTTTTGCATGAAAATTTCTTATTTTTGATATACTCTACACTCTCAAAAATTTCTTCTTAAATTGACGGAAATTTTCTTGGCAGCAGTGCTGCCGGAAGATTAACGATATTTGACGGATTTCCGTTTTTATTTTTTCTGTCAAATGACGAAACTTCTGTTTTTATTTCTTTCGTTACAAGAGGGAAGTGCTCCGTCATTTGACGAATTTCCGTTTCGTTCTTTCTCCTGTTAATTGAAGAAATTTCCGTCTTTATTTTTTCCGTTATGGGAGGGTAATTTTCCGTTATTTAAAGAAACGTCCGTTATGGTTGTTTCTGTTACACAAATGATTTATTTCGTCATTTGAAGCATTGTCCGTTGCGATCGTTTCCGTTAGATGTAGGAAATTTTGAGTTTTTCGAAGAAACTCGTTATTTTTGTTTCTCTTAAATGATGGATTTCTTTTTTCAGCCCTTTAAAAAAAAGAAAATTTTTGTACAGATTGAAGCAGAGTTAATCGGTTTAGACCAAATCGTTTTTTTTTTTTTTTTTTTCAAACTATGTGTTTTTACAATGTAATATTAAGTTTGCTAAATAGTTTTATTTTTGCATCCATGCAACTTTTTTATTCAATTCATATTACCATTAATTCACCATTCATTTTCATATGTACTAATATCTTAATAGTTAAAAAAATTTCAAAAAAAGTTTCCTTAAAGCTTTACTGATGTAGAAATGAAATTGCATATTTTTACGCTTAATAATTAAATTAAATGTAAAATTATTAAGTCCAAACGAGAATCTAATTTACATGAATTTTAGCATTTGTTGACAATAAATTAATAACGTCTTGATGTCTCTGAAAAAAAATTGCTCTCATTACGATTGGGGCTTAAACCGGTTTTTTAACAACCCTGAATTGAAGAAAACTATATTTTATAAATACTAATATAACTACAGTCGAACCTCCATATATCGAAGTAGCAAATTGTCGGAAAAAAATTCGATATATAGAAATTTCTATACATAGAAAGGACCTCAGTTTTTTAAAAATTACTCCGGAAACATTGAAATTAAAGCAAAATTTCACACATGAAACTTCATTACTAATATATACGCTAATCATATTTGATGAAAGTTAAGAATTAAAAATGAACTAATATGAAAAATTTAATGAATATTATACATACTTATTGAAAAACAGTAATCCAAAGAGTAGTTGCAATGATCACATTCTTTTAAAAAAACTGCGAATATGTTGCGCGAATGTTTTGATATGATTTCATCACAGCATCTCGGTTTTTTTATGATAGTTGATAGTGTGCTTGCAGGAATACCAAATTTTGAAGAAATGTCTTTCTTTTTCATACCACTATCTACGTCCTTTAACAAATCCACTTTATCTGCAACACTAAGGCATTTTCTTTTTGACATTGTAAATCGAGAGGGAAAACAAAATCAAATTGAATTGGCACAGCACTAGTTAAAACAATTTTCGCTGAAACTAATCATGGAGAGTGAGGAATCACCACCAAACAAAAGGGGTAGATAGAAACTGGTTTTGCTACAGGACAGGTTGCATCCAAAATTTGAAAACGACGGGGGAGGGGATAATCCGGGAATTCCAGAATGGACAAACGTGTTTGTCCATTCTGGAATTCCCGGATTATCCCCTCCCCCGTCGTTTTCAAATTTTGGATGCAACCTGTCCTGTAGCAAAACCAGTTTCTATCTACCCCTTTTGTTTGGTGGTGATTCCTCACTCTCCATGATTAGTTTCAGCGAAAATTGTTTTAACTAGTGCTGTGCCAATTCAATTTGATTTTGTTTTCCCTCTCGATTTACAATGTCAAAAAGAAAATGCCTTAGTGTTGCAGATAAAGTGGATTTGTTAAAGGACGTAGATAGTGGTATGAAAAAGAAAGACATTTCTTCAAAATTTGGTATTCCTGCAAGCACACTATCAACTATCATAAAAAAACCGAGATGCTGTGATGAAATCATATCAAAACATTCGCGCAACATATTCGCAGTTTTTTTAAAAGAATGTGATCATTGCAACTACTCTTTGGATTACTGTTTTTCAATAAGTATGTATAATATTCATTAAATTTTTCATATTAGTTCATTTTTAATTCTTAACTTTCATCAAATATGATTAGCGTATATATTAGTAATGAAGTTTCATGTGTGAAATTTTGCTTTAATTTCAATGTTTCCGGAGTAATTTTTAAAAAACTGAGGTCCTTTCTATGTATAGAAATTTCTATATATCGAATTTTTTTCCGACAATTTGCTACTTCGATATATGGAGGTTCGACTGTAGTTATATTAGTATTTATAAAATATAGTTTTCTTCAATTCAGGGTTGTTAAAAAACCGGTTTAAGCCCCAATCGTAATGAGAGCAATTTTTTTTCAGAGACATCAAGACGTTATTAATTTATTGTCAACAAATGCTAAAATTCATGTAAATTAGATTCTCGTTTGGACTTAATAATTTTACATTTAATTTAATTATTAAGCGTAAAAATATGCAATTTCATTTCTACATCAGTAAAGCTTTAAGGAAACTTTTTTTGAAATTTTTTTAACTATTAAGATATTAGTACATATGAAAATGAATGGTGAATTAATGGTAATATGAATTGAATAAAAAAGTTGCATGGATGCAAAAATAAAACTATTTAGCAAACTTAATATTACATTGTAAAAACACATAGTTTGAAAAAAAAAAAAAAAAAAACGATTTGGTCTAAACCGATTAACTCTGCTTCAATCTGTACAAAAATTTTCTTTTTTTTAAAGGGCTGAAAAAAGAAATCCATCATTTAAGAGAAACAAAAATAACGAGTTTCTTCGAAAAACTCAAAATTTCCTACATCTAACGGAAACGATCGCAACGGACAATGCTTCAAATGACGAAATAAATCATTTGTGTAACAGAAACAACCATAACGGACGTTTCTTTAAATAACGGAAAATTACCCTCCCATAACGGAAAAAATAAAGACGGAAATTTCTTCAATTAACAGGAGAAAGAACGAAACGGAAATTCGTCAAATGACGGAGCACTTCCCTCTTGTAACGAAAGAAATAAAAACAGAAGTTTCGTCATTTGACAGAAAAAATAAAAACGGAAATCCGTCAAATATCGTTAATCTTCCGGCAGCACTGCTGCCAAGAAAATTTCCGTCAATTTAAGAAGAAATTTTTGAGAGTGTAGAGTATATCAAAAATAAGAAATTTTCATGCAAAAACCTAAAAGCATTACAATATTCAATTACATTTATTTGCTTATTGTTGGATTTACTTTGTCAATTAAAAAAGGGGTATTTTCGCGGTACTTTAGAAATAAATGAAACAAATTTCTGTGTTAAAATAGAGGAATTAAGGGGTTAAGACGGAAAGCAAAGATTTAAAATGACAATAAAAGCTTTAATGCACCTTTATACATATGCTGTTAAATTATATAACATCATTTTACTACTCTTTACATACAAATTAAGTTGCTGATGGCTTGGATGGGATACCTTTTGATAATTGAGGAAACTGTGCTTGCATTTAGCATACAGCATTAACTTGTAATAAAAGCTACCGTTGCTCTTTGTCTTTCGTCAAAGAGGAACTGAAGCCTGGAATTAATTTTACACCACTTTCAGCTGTGTCATGGAACATCATTAAACTATTTACTGTCTTTTTATAGCTTTAGTATAAAATTGATTTTTACACGATTTATAGGGGTACATATTGTAATTGTCCTTAGGCTGCAGCTTTTTAATTTTACAACAAGAAAGTTTCATTTTCGCCTAAATTGCTTATTTCTAATATTCTCATCTTCTGTACCTGCTTTGAATTGCTTTTTATCTAACACAGATCATTCAGCTGGAAATTTTTGAAAAATATTTGCTTGAGGACCAGCAGATGTATTTCCATTTTGCAACTAAAAACTGCTTTTAAAACAACTTCTAAGATGCTGTGGAAACATGCTGAATACGGAAAATATTTCTGTAACAACGCAGGTTTCCTGAAAGCTACCACTATTTTCAGCAGTGGTGTCAAAATACACATTTTTTTTCAACTGAGCCCTAATGTTTAACTACTGAATATACAGCACTTACTTGTACACGCCCGTGCTGTTTTTAAGGATGGGAACACCTATCATCTGCTCTTCAACATCACTAGTTGTCAAAATTGCTAGCCTCTAAATTGTCTTTGTTAAATAAAAAACTGGATGAGATTTCTTATCCCAATTTACAACAGCTCCTTCTAAGTCTAAATTCCTAAATCGATTTTTGATAAGATTAAATCTTTGTTGACGAAATTGCTGTCTACAAAAGGGTATGACGTTTCTATACTGAAAATTAAATTTGACGGTCATGATTTAATGTCTCTTCTGTAGCTGCTACTATCCGTTCTACGAATCCCGATGAGAAACATCAAAGTGGTTATCAAAGGAAAATCCTTAACTCTTTGGTTTTGAATGGCATTTTTGGATCTCTCAGCATTCTTCGCAGCTTTCTCCTCTCATTATACAGTTTCTCTAGGTTTATAACGTACACTCTCAAAAATTTCTTCTTAAATTGACGGAAATTTTCTTGGCAGCAGTGCTGCCGGAAGATTAACGATATTTGACGGATTTCCGTTTCTATTTTTTCTGTCAAATGAAGAAACTTCTGTTTTTATTTCTTTCGTTACAAGAGGGAAGTGCTCCGTCATTTGACGAATTTCCGTTTCGTTCTTTCTCCTGTTAATTGAAGAAATTTCCGTCTTTATTTTTTCCGTTATGGGAGGGTAATTTTCCGTTATTTAAAGAAACGTCCGTTATAGTTGTTTCTGTTACACAAATGATTTATTTCGTCATTTGAAGCAATGTCCGTTGCGATCGTTTCCGTTAGATGTAGGAAATTTTGAGTTATTCGAAGAAACGTGTGGTGGGGTGGGGTTGGTGGGTGGTTGGGTGGGGTGTGTGGGTGTGTTGGTGGGGGGGTGTGTGGGTTGTGGTGTGGGGTGGGGGGGGTTGTGGGTGGGGTGGGGTGTGGGGGGGTGGTGGTGGGTTGGGGGGTGGTGGGGGGTTGGTGGTGGGGGGGGGGGGTGGGTTGTGGGTGGTGGGGTGGTGGGGGGTGGGTGTGGTTGTGGGGTGGGTGGGGTTGGTGGTGGGTGGGGGGGGGTGTGGGTGTGGGTGTGGTGGGGGGGGGTTGGTGGTGGGGGGGGTGGGGTTGGGGGTGGGTGTGGGGTTGGGTGGGGGTGTGGGGGGGGTGGTGGGGGGGGGTGGGGGGTGTGGGTGGGGGTGGGTGTGGGGGTGGGGGGGGGGGTGGGGGGGTGGGGGGGGGGTGGGGTGGGGGGGGTGGTGGGGTGGGGGGGGTGTTGGGGTGGTGGGGGTTGGGGTGGGGGTGGGGGGGGGTGGGGTGGGGGTGTGGGGTGTGGTTGGGTGGGGTGGGGGTGGGGTGGTGGGTGTTGGGGTGGGGGGTGTGTGGGGGGTGGGTGTGGGGGGGGGGTGGGGTGGTGGGGTGTGGGGGTGGGTGGGGTGGGTGGGGGTGGTGGGTGGGTGTGGGGGTGGTGGGGGGGTGGGTGGTGGGGTGGGGGGGTGGGGTGGGGTGGTGGGGTTGGTGGGTTGGGGGGGGTGTGTGGGGTGGGGTTGTGGGTGGTGGGTGGGGGGTGGGTGGTGGGGTGGTGGGTGGGGGGTGTGGGGGTGGTGGTGGTGGGGGTGGTGGGTGGGGTGTGGGTGTTGGGGGGTGTGGTGGGGTGGTTGTGGGGGTGTTGGGGGGTGGGTGGGGGTGGTGGGGGGGGGGGTGGTGGGTGGGTGGGTGGTGGGGTGGGGGGTGTGTGGGTGGGGTGTGGGTGTGGGGGGGTGTGGGGGGGTGTGTGTGGGGGGTGGGTGTGGGTGGGGTGGGTGTGTTGGGGGGGGGGGTGGGGGGGTGGGGGGTGGTGTGGGGGTGGGGGGGTGGTGGGGGGTGGGTGGTGGGGTGTGGGGGGGGGGTGGGGGGGGGGTGTGGTGTTGGGTGTGGGGGTGGGGGGGTGGGTGTGGGGGGTGGGGGTGGGGGGGGGTGGTGGGGGTGTTGGTGGGGGGGTGGTGGTGGGTGGTGGGGTGTGGGGGGGGTGGTGGGGGGGTGGGGGGGTGGGTGGGGGTGGGGGTGGGGGGTGGGTGGGGTGTGGGTGGGGGGGTGGTGGGGTTGGGGTGGGTGTGGGGGGTGGGTGTTGGGGGGGGTGGGGGGTGGGTGTTGGGTGTGGGGGGGGTGGTGGGTGTGGGGGTGGGTGGGGGGGGTGGGGGGTTGGTGGGGGGGGGGGTGTGGGGTGGGGGGTGGGTGTGGGGGGTGGGTGTGGGGGTGGGTGGGGGGGGTGGGTGGGGTGGGTGTTGTGGTGGGGGGGGTGGGGGGGGTGGGTGGTGTGGGGTGTGGGTGGGGTGGGGGGGGGGTGGGGGGGGTGTGTGGGGGGGGTGGGGGGGGTGGTGTGGTGGGGTGGGGGGGTGGGTTGTGGGGGTGGGTGGGGTGGGGGGTGGGGTGGGGGGTGTGGTGGGGTGGGGGGTGGGGTGGGGTGGGGGGGGGGGGTGGGTGGGGGTGTGGGGTGGTGGGGGGGGTGGGGGGGTGGTGGGGGGGTGGGGGTTGTGGGTGGGGGGTGGGGGGGGGGGGGGGGTGGTTGTGGGGTGTGGTGGTGGGGGGGTGGGGGTGGGGGTGGGGTGTGGGGTGGGTGGGTGGTGTTGTGGGGGTGGGGGTGGTGGGGGGTGGGGGGGGTGGGGGGTGGGGGTGGGGGGGTGGTGGGTGGGGGGGTGTGGGGTGGGGGGTGGGGGGGTGGGGGTGGGGTGGTGGGGTGGGGGGGGGGTGTGGTGGGGGGGGGGGTGTGGGGGTGGGGGGGGGGGGTGGGGGGTGGGGTGTGGGTGGGGGTGGGGGTTGGTGTGTGTGGGGGGTTGTGGGTGGGTGGGGGTGGGGGGGGTGGGGGGGTGGGTGGTGGGGGTGGTGTGTGGGGGGGTGGTTGGGTTGGGTGTGGGGGGGGTGGTGGGGGTGGGGTGGGTGGGGGGTTGGTGGTGGGGGGGTGGGTGGGGGGGTGGTGGGGGTGTGGGGGGGGGTGGGGTGGGGTGGGTTGGGGGTGGGTGGGGTGGTGGGTGGTGGGGTGTTGGGGTGTGGGGGGGTGTGGGGGGTGGGGTGGTGGGTGGGTGTGGGTGGGGGTGGTGTGGTGGGTGGGGTGTGGGTGGTGGGGTGGGTGGGGGGGTGGGGTGTGGGGTGGGGGGGGTGGTTGGGGGTGGGGTGGGTGTGGGGGTGTGGTGTGGGGGTGTGGGTTGGGGGGGGTGGGTGTGGGTGGGGGGGGTGGGTGGGGTGGGGGTGTGGGGTGGGTGGGGGTGGGTGTGGTGGGGGGGTGGTGGGGTGGGGTGGGGGGGTTGTGTGGGGTTGGGTGGGGGGGTGTGGTGGGGGGTGGGGTGTGGGTGTGGTGGGGTGTGGGGGTGGGTGGTGGGGGTTGGGGGTTGGTGTGGGTGGGGTTGGGGGGTGGGGGTGGGTGGGTGGGGGGGGGTGTGGGGGTGGGGGTGGGGTGGGGGTGGGGGGGGTGGTGGGGGTGGGGGGGTGGGTGGTGGGGGGTGGGGTGGGGGGGGGGTGGGGGTGGGTGGTTGGGGTGGGGGGGGGGTGGTGGGTGGTGGGGTGTTGTGGTGGGGGTTGGTGGGGGGGTGGGTGGGGGGGGGTGGGGTGGGGGTGTGGGTGGGGGGGTGTGGTGGGGGTGGGGTGGGTGTGGGGTGTTGGGTGGGGGGTGGGGTGGGTGGGTGGTGGTGGGGGTGGGGGTGTGGGTGGTGGGGGGGGTGGGTGGGGGGTGGTGGGGTGGTGGGGGGGGGGTGGTGGGTGGTGGGGTGGGGGTGTGGGGTGTGTGGTGGGGGGGTGGGGGTGGGGGGGTGGGTGGTGGGTGGGGGGGTGGGGGGTGGGTGGGTGTGTGGGGGGTTGGTTGTGGGTGGGGGGTTGTGGGGTGGGGGGTGGGGTGTGGGGGGGGTGGGTGTGGGGGGGTGGTGGGGGGGGGGGTGGGGGGTGGGGTGGTGGTGGGGGGTGGTGGGTGGGGGGGTTGGGTGGGGTGGGTGGTGTGGGTGGTGGGGTGGGGGGGGTTGGGTGGGGGGGTGGTGGGGGTGGGTGGGGGTGGGGGGGTGGTGTGGGGGGTGGGGTGGGGGGGGGTGGTGGTTGGGGTGGGGGGGTGGTGTGGGTGTTGGGTGGGGGGGGGTGGTGGGTTGGGGGGGGGTGTGGTGTGGGGGGTGGTTGGGGGGGGGGGGGTGGGTGGGGGTGGGGTGTTGTGGGTGGGGTGGGGGTGGGGGTGGTGGGTTGGGGGTGTGTTGGTGGTGGGGTGGTGGGTGGGGGGTGGGGGGGTTGGGGGGGTGGGGGGTGGGGGGGTGGGTGGTGGGGGGGTGGGTGGGGTGGGGGTGGGGTTGGGGGTGGGGTGGTGGGGGGTGGGGTGGGGGGGTGGGGGGGGTGTGGTGGGTGGGGTTGGGGGGGGTGGGGGTGGTGGGGGGGGTGGGGGTTGGGGTGGGTGGGGGGGGGTGGTGGGTGGGGGTGTGGGTGTGGGGGTGGGTGGGGGTGGTGGGTGGGGGGGGGGTGTGTTGGGTGGGTTGGTGGGGGGGTGGGGGGGGGGTGGGGGTGGGGTGGTTGTGGGGGGTGGGGGGTGGGGGTGTGGTGGGGTGGGTGTGGGGGGTGGGGTGGGTGGGGGGGGTGGGGTGGTGGGGGTGGGTGGGGGGGGTGGGGGGGGGGTGGTTGGGGGGTGGGGGGGGGGTGGGGGGGTGGGGGTGGGGGGGGGTTGTGGTTGGGGGGGTGGGGTGGGGGTGGGGGGTGGGGGTGTGGGGGGTGGGTGTGGGTGTGGGGTGTGGGGGGGGGTGGGGTGGTGGGTGTTGTGGTGGGGGGGGGTGGGGTGGGGGTGTGGGGTGGTTGGGGGGGGTTGTGGGGGGGGTGTGGGTGGGTGGGGGTTGGTGGGTGGGGGGTGGTGTGGGGGTGGGGGGGGGGGTGGTGTGGTGGGGGTGGGTGTGGGGTGGGTGGTGGGGGGTTGGGTGGGTGGGGTGGGGGGGGTGGGGTGGGGGGTGTGGGGTTGGGGTGGTTTGGGGGGGGTTGGGTGGGGTGGGGTGGGGGGTGGGGGGGGGGTGTGTGGGTGGGGGGTTGGGTGGGTGTGTGGGGGGGGGGGGGGTGGGGGTGGTGGGGGGTGTGGGGGGGTGGTGTGGGGGTGGGGTGGGGGGGGTGTGTGTTTGGGTGGTGGGTGGTGGTGTGGGGGGTGGGTGTTGTGGTGTGGTGTGGTGGGTGGGGGGGGGTGTGTGGTGGGGGGGTGGTTGGGGTGGTGTGTGGTGGTGGGGGGTGTGGGGGGTGGGTGGGGGGTGGGGGGGTGGGGGGTGGGTGGGGGGGTGTGGGGTGGGGTGGGGGGGGTGGGGTGGGGGGTGGTGTGGGGGGGGGGGGGGTGGTTGGGGGGGGGTGGGGTGGGGGGGGTGGGGGGTGGGGGGGGGTGGGGGTGGTGGGGGGGGGGGGGGTGGGGGGGGTGGGGGGGGGGTGGGGTGGTGTGGGGGTGGGGGGTGGGGGGGGTGGGGTGGGGGGGGTGTGGGGGGTGTGGGGGGGTGGGGGGGGGGTGGGGGGGGTGGGGGGGGGGTGGGTGGGGGTGGGTGGGGGGGTGGGGTGTGGGGGGGGTGTGGGGGGGGGGTGGGGGGGTGGGTGGGGGGGGGTGGGGGGGGTGGTGGGTGGGGTGGGGGTGGGGTGGGGTGGGGGGTTGGTGGGGGGGTGGGGGGTGGGTGGGGGGGTGGGGGTGGGGGTGTGGTGGGGGGGGGTGGGGGGTGGTGGTGGGGGTGGGGGGGGTGGGGGTGGGGGGGGGGGTGGGGGTGGGGGGGGTGTGGGGGGGGGGGGGGGGGGGTGGGGGTGGGGGTGGGGGGGGGGGGTGGGGGGTGGGGTTGTGGGTGGGGGGGGGGTGTGGGGTGGGTGGGTGTGGGGTGGGGTGGGGGGGGTGGGTGTGGGGGGTGGGGGTGGGGGGGGGGGTGGTGTGGGGTGGGGGGGGGGGTGGGTGGGGTGGGGTTGGGTGGGGGGGGGGGGTGGTGGGGGGGGTGGGGGGTGTGGGGGGGTGGGGGGGGGGGGGTGGGGGGGGGGGGTGGGTGGGGGGTGGGGGGGGGTGGTGGGGGTGGGGTGGTGGGGGTGGGGTGGGGTGGGGGGGGTGGGGGTGGGGGGTGGGGGTGGGGTGGGGGGTGGTGGGGGGGGTGGGGTGTGGTGTGGGTGGGGGTGGGTGGGGGGTGGGGGGGGTGGGGTGGGTGGGGGGTGGGGGGGGGGGGTGGGGGGGTGGGTGGTGGGGGGTGGGGGGGGGGGGTGGGGGTGGGGGTGGGGGTGGGGGGGGGGGTGGGTGGGGGTTGGGGGGGGGGGTGGGGGTGGGGGGGGTGGGGGGGTGGGGGGGGGTGGGGTGGGGTGGGTGGGGGGGGGGTGTGGGGGGGGGGGGGGTGGGGGGGTGGTGGGGGTGGTGGTGGGGGTGGGGGGGGTGGGTGGGGGTGGGGGGGTGGGGGGGTGGGGGGGGTGGGGGTGGGGGGTGGGTGGGGGGGGTGGGGGGGGGGGTGGGGGGTGGGGTGGGTGGGGGGGGGGGGTGGGGGGTGGGGGGGGTGGGGGTGGGGGGGGGGTGGGGGTGGGGGGGGTGGTGGGTGGGGGGGGGGTGTGGGGGGGGGGTGGGGGTGGGGGGGTGGGGGGTGGTGGGGGGTGGGGGGTGGGTGTGGGGGGGGGGGGTGGGGGGGGGGGTGGGGGTGGGGGGGGGGTGGGGGGGGGGGGGTGGGGTGGTGGGGGGGTGGGGGTGTGGGGGGGTGGGGGGGTGGGTGGGGGTGTGGTGGGGGGGGTGGGGGGTGGGGGGGGGTGTGGGGGTGGGGTGGGGGGGGTGGGGGGTGGGGGGGGGGGTGGTGGGGGGGTGGGGGGGGGGTGGGTGGGGTGGGGGGGGGGGGGGGGTGGGGGGGTGGGGGGGTGGGGTGGGGGGGGGTGTGGGTGGGGGGGTGGGTGTGGGGTGGTTGGGGGGGGGTGGGGGGGTGGGGGGGGGGGTGGGGTGGGGGGGGTGGTTGGGGGGGTGGGTGGGGGGGGTGGGGGGGGGGGTGGGGGGTGGGGGGGGTTGGGGGGGTGGGTGGGTGGGGGGTGGGGTGGGGTGGGGGGTGGGTGGGGGTGGGGGGGGTGGTGGGTGGGGGTGGGGGGGGGGGGGGGTGGTGGGGTGGGGTTGGGGGTGGGGGGTGGGGGTGGGGGGGGGGTGGGGGGGTGGGGGTGGGGGGGGGTTGGGTGGGGGGGGGGTGGGGGGGGGTGGGGGGGGTGGGTGGGGGGTGGGGGGGGGGTTGGTGGTGGGGGGGGTGGGGGTGGTGGGTGGGGGGTGGGGGGTGGGGGTGTGGGGGGGGTGGGGGGGGTGGGGGGGTGGGGTGGGTGGGTGGTGTGGTGGGGGTGGGGGGGGGGGTGGGGGGTGGGGGGTGGGGGTGGGGGGGGGGTGGGGGTGGTGGGGTGGGGTGGGGGGGGGGGTGGGGGGGGTGGGTGGTGGGGTGGGGGGGGGGGGGTGGGGTGGGTGGGTGGGGGGGTGGGGGGTGGGGGGGTGTGGGGGGTGTGGGTGTGGGGTGGGGTGGGGGGGTGTGGGGGGGGGGTGGGGGGGGTGGGGGGGGGGTGGGGGTGGGGGGGTGGGGGTGGGGGGTGGGGGGGTGGGGGGTGGGGGGGGTGGGGGGTGGGGGGGGTGGGGGGGTGGGGGGGTGGGGGGGGGGTGGTGGGTGGGGGGGGGGTGGGGGGGGGTGGGGGGGGTGGTGGGGGGGGGTGGGGGGGGGTGGGTGGGGTGGGGGGGGTTGGGGTGGGGGGGTGGGGGTGGTGGGGGTGGGGGGGGGGGGGGTGGGGGGGGGGTGGGGGGGGGGGGGTGGGGGTGGGGGGGGTGGGGTGTGGTGTGGGGTGGGTGGGGGGTGGTGGGGGTGGGGGGTGGGGGGGGGGGGTGGGTGGTGGGGGGTGGTGGGGGGGGTGGGGGGGTGTGGGGGGGGGGGGTGGGGGTGGGGGGGGTGGGTGGGGTGTGGGGGGGGGGTGGGGTGGGTGGGGGGTGGGGGGGGTGTGGGGGTGGGGTGGGGGGGGGTGGTGGGGTGGGGGGGGGGGGGTTGGGGGGGGGGGGGGGGGGTGGTGGGGGGGGTGTGGGGTGGGGGTGGGTGGGGGGGGGGGTGGGGGGTGGGGGTGGGTGGGGGGGTGGGGTGGGGGGGGGGGGGGGTGGGGTGGTGGGGGGGGGGGGGTGGGTGGGTGGGGGGGGTGGGGGTGGGGGGTGGGGTGGGGGTGGGGGGGGTGGGGGGGGGGGGGGGGGGGGGTGGGGTTGGGGGGGGGGGGTGGGGGGGGGGGTGGGGGGGGGTGGGGGTGGGGGTGGGGGGGGTGGGGGGGGGGTGGTGGGGGGGGGGGTGGGGGGGGTGGGGGGGGTGGGGGTGGTGGGGGGGGGGGGTGGGTGGGGGGGGTGGGGTGGTGGGGGGTGGGTGGGGGGTGGGGTGGGGGGGGGGGGGGGTGGGTGGGGGGGGTGGGGTGGGGGGGGTGGGGGGGTGGGGTGGGGGGGTGGGGGGTGGTGGGGGGGGGGGGGGGGTGGGGGGGGTGGGGGGGGTGGGGGGTGTGGGGGGGGGTGTGGGGTGGGGGGGGGGGGGGGGGTGGGGTGGGTGGGGTGGGGGGGGGGGGGTGTGGGGGTGGGGTGGGGGTGGGGTGGGGGGGGGGTGGGGGGTGGTGGGGGTGGTGGGGGGGGGGGGTGGGGTGGGGGGGGGGGTGGTGGGGGGGGTGGGGGGGGGGTGGGGGGTGGGGGTGGGGTGGTGGGTGGGGTGGGTGGGGGTGGGGGGGGGGGGGGGGTGGGGGGGGTGGGGGGGTGGGGTGTGGGGGGGGTGGGGGGGGGTGGGGGGGGGGGGTGGGGGGGTGGGGGGGGGGGGTTGGGGGGGGGGGTGGGGGGGTGGGGGGTGGTGGGGTGGGGGGGGGTGGTGGGGGTGGGGGGGTGGGGGGGGTGGGGGGGTGGGGGGGGGGGGTGGGGTGGGGGGTGTGGGGGGGGTGGGGTGGGGGGGGTGGGTGTGGGGGGGGTGGGGTGGGGGGGGGGTGGGGGGGGGGGTGTGGGGGGGGGGTGTGGGGTGGTGTGGGGGGTGGGGGGGGGGGGGTTGGGGGGTGGGGGGGGGTGGGGGGGGGGGGTGGGGGGTGGGGTGGGGGGGGGGGGGGTTGGGGGGGGGTGGGGGTGGGGGGGGGGTGTGGGGGGTGGGGTGGTGGTGGGGGTGGGGGGGGTTGTGGGTGTGGGGGTGGGGGGGGGTGGGGGGTGTGGGGTGTGGGGGGGGTTGGTGGGGGGTGGGGTGGTGGTGGGGGGTGGTTGGGGGTGGGGGGGTGTGTGGGGTGGGTGGTGGGGGTGGGGTGTGGGGGTGGTGGGGGGGTTGGTGGTGGGTTGGGGGGGGGGGTGGTGGGGTTGTGGGGTTGGGGTGGGGGTGGGGGGGGGTTGGGGTGGGGGTGGGGTGTTGGGTGGGGTGGGGGTGGGTGGGGGGTGGGGTGTGGGGTGGGTGGGTGGGGGGGTGTTGTGGGGGTGGGGTGGGGTGGGGGGTGGGGGGTGTGGGTGGGGGGGGGTGGTGGGGGGGTGTGGGTGGGGGGTGGGGGGGTGGGGGGTGTGGTGGGGGTTGTGGGGGGGGGTGGGGTGGGTGTGTTGGGTGTGTGGGTGGGGGGGTGGGGGGTGGTGGGTGTTGGGGGGTGGTGGGGGGGTGGTGGGTGGTGGTGGGTGGGGGGTGGTGGGGTGGTGTGGTGGGTTGGGGGTGGGGGTGGTGGGGGGGTGTGGGTGTGGGTTGTGGTGGGGGGGGGTGTGGTGGGTGTGGTGGGGTGGGGTGGGTGTGGGGGGGTGGTTGGGGTGGTGGGGGTGTGGGGGGTGGGGGTGGGTGGGGTGGTGGGGTGGGTTGGGGTGGGTGGTTGTGGGGGTGGGGGGTGGGGTGGTGTCGCAAGGAAGTTTTTCTTTATTGTCGCCGACGTTCCACAGTTCCCAAGAATCATTGCTTGAATTCTATTTAAGAATGATTTTAGGTCTCAGTATATGATCGCCTGTTAGTTAAAAAGGTTTTTCTTGCAAATATCAATAAATTATGTGTTTAAGTAATATATATTTTATATCATAATTTTAACGGAATAAGAACGTTAAAAAAACTTGTTTTATCCTATCCAGACAACGTGATTAAAATTATGGATATATCTTCTATATAAAAAAAACTTAGTTTACTTGAAATTTAACTATTTGACCTGTATCTTAAGTCTATGGCAAAACATTTTACAGTTTATTACTGTGCAATTATCTGTATTATATTGTAAAAATAATGTTTTAATTTATTTAGTGTATAAAGGATTGAGTAACATACGATGCTATGCGTCATCTCGTACCGCAGTTACTTTAAAAGTGCTTTAAAAGTTTCTAGAAATCGAATTTAGTTTCCAAAAAATCCCAGATACTCTCGATCTGTCCCAAAGCAGGAGATCGATTAAGCCGAAATATCTTCACTCCAGTTTGCTACACTATTTCACCAAGTATTGCTCTGTCAAAAATTTACTTTTAGGAGTGCTTTTACGATTTACAAAACGTACGTCTAAAACATAACACAAACGTACTGTTAGGCTCTGTCATGGTGTACTGAATGAGTATTAGAAGTGACCATATTTTGCATACAATACATACAACAACATCACTCCAGTTGTGGGTGTGCTGTGCAGCTAAAAAGCAAAGGCTTTATTAGGACGTTAAGAACGGGGTCACTACAAGCTTACATGATTGTCATCATTGCCCAATTTGAATCTTGATTCGTCAGTAAAGACGATCCGTATATCCATTTAGCTGTAGTCAAATCCCGTCGGTATTCTAACGGTGCTATTCTAAATGGATGATGGAAGCCATAATCTTGCATTTTTTTCAAGGCACACCGCAACTGAAGTCTATACGAGCGATTCCATACCAAATCACCGAAAAAAAAAAAAGTTGGTCGCACGACCGACTCGGATTTTTTTTTAATTTGGTACACAGATTGATGGTATAGAGGCATGAAAAAGCCCAAAAGGAAAGTTACCTGCTCCACTAATTTTCTGAGATACATGCCCTCAAAGTTTGTCCGCCACGTCAAAATACTAAAAAAGTGATGTTATTTAATCATTTTTTATAAAAAATTGTACTCATGCAAAATAAAAGTGTTAGATATCTATGGAAACTAGTTACTCCAGGCATTCTGAAAAAAAATACTAGAACGTTCATAATGAAAATTGCCAAGGTACAGGGCTCTTTGAAGTTGTCACCACAAAAACTTGATTTTGCAGATTTTGCTAAAATTCAGGCATTTATTACAAAAAAAGGCAAACAAAACCAAAGGTTTTCTCACTTTCTAGTAGTGTACAGGTCCTCCCTGTAAATTGCTACGCAATAAATTTTTTGGGTTTCTCACTCCTTCTTGGAAATATTTTAGCTTAAAGATAAGCCGTAAGGCAAAAAATGCGTTTTTGGCCATCTTGGCAGCCATTTTTCTCATAAAGGGGGAGCAGTAGAAACTTTAATTTTTTTTTTAAACAAGCCACTGATATGTTAGCTATTCACAGGAAAAGAGTTTACTTTTGGTTATTTCTCCCATTAAGAGATATCCTGCTGACAGTATATGCATGTTTTTCGCGACGACCATATGCTTTTGTTCCCCCTCTCATGGACTTAAAATTAATTAAACCAAAAAATAATGATATATTTATTATTAGCTGTATTATCTACCCAATATGTCATGAAATTTAATTTATTAAATCATTGAACAATAAATTAGATAATTGATGAAAAAAAGAAAAAGTATTTCTCTGATGCCTGAGCATTATGCATTCATAATTATAAAGCACTAAATACTTTCTTGAGAAATTAATTAACATAAATGAGCTCTAAATATTTATATTATAAGCAATACCCAATCTTGTGATTGGGATACTCCTGTTTTTAATTGAAGAATTTCTTGAATATCACATGAATATCAGGAAAATAAATGAGGTCTTTTCGTTTGATGTAGGATATTTATGACAAATTTCATTTGATGGCTACTAACTGAGCATGGTGATAAAGAGCTATTAATTTCAGCATCGAATTCCATTTTACCTTATTAACAGTTAAATATTTACAAAATAATTAAATAAATAATTTAATATAAAGCCATGCTTGAAGAATTAAAATTAGTGCAACTAATTTATTCCCATACTGATCTTTACAAAATTG
>JAXGGA010009521.1:0-12500 GCA_038373865.1 Uloborus plumipes
AGCGCGAATGCTTCGTACGGGTCTGCGAGTAATATTCATTCAAGCAATGAAATTTCATTTCATCTTAAATTCCATTATCTCTTTGTTTACTAAGCTGTATAATATAAGATGGTCTTAAGCAAATTCAACCAAAACACCAATAACTTGGGAAGCTACCAGTGCCTTATATTTAAAACAAATCTTCTACTATCTCGTCCTATTCTATTTTGAACTTAATGTTTAAAGATCAATTCGAGAGAGAAGCCCTCTATCGCATTCCTTTGGGATTCAGGAACTTGCGTAACGACATTGAAACAAACTCAGATGGGTTTGTGTAAGCGAAATGAAGCGTTACTGATGCATGATGTGAATTAGACTGTTGGACATTTGCCGATATTACTTTTCGCATTATTGAAGCTCATTTTAAATTGGTGTTCCTAAGGAAACCTAAGTGATTTAAGTTGTATGAATTTTACATAGTTGACTGTAAATACAATTAATCCAGTTTATTAGAATATCGGTTAAAATAATTTCCCGCATTATTTAATACATTCTCAATTTACCAAATCACTATAATGCAATATTTTGACCCCGGATGATGGAATATCCCGCTTATTAGAATATTTTTTCGTAGCAAAATAGCTATTTCATTAAACGAATTCGACTCTATTTTTTTTTTATTCAGAAAATCCTTGCTTGTTCAGTTCGGACATCAGAAACTTCCAGAAAACTACACTGTAAAAAATACAGCTAATTTTATAGTAGTAAACTAAAAATTGCTGATTTTACAGTAATAAACTATAAAAACTCTACTTTTGCAGTACTAAACTGTAAAATTGCTAATTTTACAGTGATAAACTATAAAAATTCTTCTTGTACAGTACTAAACTGTAAAATTGCCAATTTTACACTAAAAACCGCAAAATTGCTAATTTAACAATTTATTACCATGTATTTTACCATTTCAAACTGGAACCCCTGTTGCTAGTATTATACTGTTGTTTTTACAGTACAATACAGCTAAATTTTACGCCAATAAACTGTAAAATTTCTAACTTTACAGTACGAAACTGTAAAATTGCGAGTTTTACAGTTTATTACTGTGAAATTTAACGGTTTTAAATTGGAACCCTGGCTGCCAGTATTATACTGTAGAAAGAACAGTTCTTTTTTTACAGTGAAACATGCTTTTTTTTTTTTTAATTTTATATTCAACATTGTTTTGTAGCCCTGCTAAAAGTGTGTCATTTTCGATTCGAAACGTCGATTTTTTTACCGATGTATTTTTCCAAAACACATGCGCAAAGTGAACTGTTAATTTTTGCGTGTCGAAAGAGAATGAAATGCTACCTTACTTTTGTAGTTTAATGAAGTATGGAGGAAAAAAAAGAACTTTTTTAAAAAGTATTAATCATAACAAATTACCAGTTTCAATACAACAGTACAATTGTAGTTTAAAATCCTACAGATAATTTAGATTGTATAGTATTAGAAATTTGGGTTAAAAGAAACCAGTGAAGGAAAAGTGAATTTAAACATTTTGTAAAACGAACGGTCCTCGAGGTAACTGAAGATATTTACTGAGACTAAGAAATTTTTGCACAAGCTGCAAAGACATTATGTGGCAACTTTCTGGGATGATTGAAACTAAAAACACAATTTTTGAAAAACATACACTGAAGTGACAAAAGTCATGGGATAGCAATATGCAAATTTTCAGATGGCAGTAGCATCGCATAGAACAGGTATAAATGCGCAGTGCTTTTACAGAGCTTTCATTTCTGTTCAAGTTATTCATGTGAAGAGGTTTTAACGTGATGATGACCGCACGACGTGAATTAACAGACTTTGAACGCGGAATGTTAGTTGGAGCTAGACGCATGGGTCATGCCATTTCGGAAATCGTTAAAGAATTCAACATTCCCAGATCCACTGTGTCAAGAGTGTGCCGAGAGTATGAAATTTCAGGCATAACATCCCACCATGGACAGCGCAGTGGTCGACCGCCTGCACTTAAAGATCGAGACCGGCGACGTCTGCAAAGAGTCGTAAATTCTAACAGACAAGCAACACTGCGTCAAATCACCGTAGAAATCAATGTGGGACGTACAATGGACGTGTCTGCTAGAACTGTGCGGAGAAATTTGGATTTCTTGGGCTATTCCAGCAGAAGACCGACTCGAGTGCCTTTACTGACAGAACGACATCGCTTGCAGCGACTCTCGTGGGCACGTGAGCATATCGGTTGGTCCCTAGATGAATGGAAAACCGTGGCCTGGTCCGATGAGTCACGATTTCAGCTGGTAAGAGCCGATGGTAGGGTTCGAGTGTGGCGCAGACCCCACGAAGCCATGGACCCAAACTGTCAGCAAGGCACTGTTCAAGCTGGTGGTGGCTCCGTAATGGTGTGGGCTGTTTTTTCATGGCATGGACTTGGTCCTCTAGTGCGACTGGACCGAACATTGACTGGAAATGCTTATGTGCAGCTACTTGGAGATCACTTGCAGCCATTCATGGACTTCATGTACCCAAACAACGATGGGATTTTTATGGATGACAATGCGCCATGTCACCGGGCCACAACTGTTCGCAATTGGTTTGAAGAAAATTCTGGACAATTCCAACGAATGATTTGGCCACCTAGATCGCCCGACATGAATCCCATTGAGCATTTATGGGACACCATCGAGAGGTCTGTTCGTGCCCAAAATCCTGCCCCATCAACGCTTTCACAATTATGGACGTCTATCGAGACAGCATGGCTCAATATTCCTGCAGAAGACTTCCAACGACTTGTTGAGTCCATGCCACGTCGAGTTGTTGCACTTCGCCGGGCAAAAGGAGGGCCGACACGATATTAAGAGGTATCCCATGACTTTTGTCACTTCAGTGTATAACTCATAAGTTGCTTGTGTGCGATAATTTATAAAATAAGTTGTTAACTGTATGAACGGAACACTCCTGTGTGTGTTTCCTTTTCTGTATATAAATGGTTAAGTCATTCACTTTAAGCTGTCGAAACATAGACTAAAGTAGCCGTTAACTTCGCAATGATTTCTTTTTTCTTTTGTTTTTTTTATTTTTATTTATTTATTTTTGGAAATATCGTAAAGAATTATTTTAAAAATCATTTTTTAAAAATATTTCAAAAAATTCAACTATTAAAAGGATTCAAATTAAATGAACATAAATTCCTGCAGTATTTATCATCAATAAGCAACGATTATGCAGTAGAAAAACAATAGCTGCTACGGATAGATTTAACACTACTTACAATTATTGTATTAATAGCCATTCCAATTCCATAAATACAAGTATTTCATCCGATGTTACACTCTCTTTAACTTGAATCGCATGCATGTAAAATTACTCATGCATACCTGCAGAATTAAAACTTTCAGCATCTTTAATCCACTGGGCGAGTTTACTAAAATGTGAGAAACGCTTTAGAAGGTGATAGTAGTCTCCAAAAATAACAGTTCGAACCATACAGTGTGGGTCGGGAGCCAAGTTGAGTCACAAGAGGGCGTCTGTAAAGATAACGGAAACCACAAACAACTCAAAAAATAAAGAGGAGAGAATATTTATTATGGAAAAAATTACCACAAATATTTTCTCTATTTGTGAAATGTGCTTGTTTGTATCATCAAAGCAATAAATTCTTGGGATTGATGAATTAATACTTTTTTTAAAGCAAATAAATCTTAACCCGGTAGACTCGCGTGATGAAGAGAACGCAAAGGGTAGCGTGGGGTCTGTACACTGTACAAAATGAATGATGTTTTTGCAGTATAATAAACAGCTAATTTTATGGTAATAAACTGTAAAAACTGCGAATTTTACAGCGATAAATTGTGAAATTTCTAACTTTATAGTTCTAAGCTGTAAAATTGCTAATTTTACTGTAATAAACTGTACAATTGCTAACTTTACAGTTTATTATCGTACATTTTACAGTTTTAAACTGAAACCTCTGCTGCCAGTATTATATACTGTTGTTTTTTCAGTATAATACATTCAAATTTTATGGCAATAAACTGTAAAATTGCATACTCTACAGTAAGAAACTGTAAATTTTGCTTGTTTTACAACTTATTACTGTGCATTTTACAGTTTTAAATTGGTTCCTTGGCTGCCAGAATTATACTGTAAAAACAACAGCTCATTTTTGCAGTGTATGGTCCTATCTATTAATTTTTGAATAATGCAATTTATACAAGTAAATTTTGACAAATTCATTGTGAATCCTTAAAACAGATATTTTGCATTTAAATGACGGTTTAAGAGATTTTCAATTGGCTACTACAACACGTCTCTGTGAAAAATTACTCACTTACAAAGGAACCAGATCAAGAAAAACCACTGAAAAGATACTTTATTCATACCTTATCATTGCCCTTATCATTAAACGATCTTTTTAAAGAATATCTCACAATTCAGAATAATTTTCAAACACTAAATTAAAATAATTCCCCTAGTATATAATATTCTTTGAAAGATCATCAAACCTTTTAACTCTAATTTTAGACCCTAAATGATGTTCTTCATCATAAACCCTCAATTTCTAATGCACTTTAAAAAGATGAAACTCTCAAAGCGTATGCTTTATCATGTGATAAGGTGAGAGATAAGCGCTTTATTATTACATGAGAATGCATCACTTCTGCGCCCGGGTTTGAAGAAAACCAAGGCAAAAATAAACGCTATCTTAAAAGCAGTTCGATTGAAGAAACATTTAGATCATCAATAATGCTATAAAAGCTTTCGACAGGAACTTCTCTTAAGAAATGTACTAGCAATACTTCATAAATAAGCACCAACTATTATCGATCCGGCAATGAATTTCAATATTAAAATACGATAGCGTTTCATTCCTGTCAGAATTATTTTAGAGAGCTATTTCTCGGGATATGTAACGGCTGCGTTATAGCTGGAAATGTCATGAATATTAAGTTTTTATGTTATTGAATTTCGATGGAAGTAGATTAAGAAATAACATGATCGTGAGAAAAAAGATACATTGCTTTGGATAATGTTATTGGTGAATCAGACTTTACAAATGGTATATATGGCATAAAATACAATTCCAAAGAAAATAGTCCAAGTGCATTTCGCGCCATTCCAGGGAAAATGGCAATTTTTTCCGACCGTGATTCTTCATATATTTCATTAAAATCTATCGATATAAAAATGGATGTATGTATATATATACAGGGTGTCCACTCCAATCGTGGACCAATAGCTAATTTCTAAACCGTTAGAGATAAGCATATCGTTTATTTAGGAAAAAATCTCCAAATTATGAAAGGAATTTTGGGTCTATTCAATGTTTTTCAAAAAATCAAATTTTGAAAGAGTTACGAAATTTAAATTTTTATACAGCCCCCCCAGTCCTATCAATCATATTTAGTAAAACATTCTTGACACTGTAACGTTTAAAACTAAAAAAAATCACTCTTCTACCACAAAAATTGACCGAGTTATGACGTTTTGAAAAATCAAGATTTTGCATTATTTCATGACGTCATCGAGAGATCGCTCAAGGGACCGTATGCGAAATCCTTCAAAATCTTGATTTTTCAAAACGTCATAACTCGGTCAATTTTTGTGGTAGAAGAGTGATTTTTTTTTAGTTTTAAACGTTACAGTGTCAAGAATGTTTTACTAAATATGATTGATAGGACTGGGGGGCTGTATAAAAATTTAAATTTTGTAACTCTTTCAAAATTTGATTTTTTGAAAAACATTGAATAGACCCAAAATTCCTTTCATAATTTGGAGATTTTTTCCTAAATAAACTATATGCTTATCTCTAACGGTTTAGAAATTAGCTATTGGTCCACGATTGGAGTGGACACCCTGTATATTTGTTTGTCTGTATCGTTTCGTTAGATTTTCATCCAGTTGGCACAGAGGTTCTGTGATGCACTAGAATTTACATAGGCGGGGTTTTGAAAGTTAAAAGAAATACGAAAAGTTCAAAATTCAAATTTTTTGTCTCAAAATGGCCTTTTTCTTTCGATTTGAATGTATATAGAGTAATAGAGATAAGCCTTTAAGCATACACATTGATAAAATTTAACACATTTATATAGGAGTATTTTCCAACAAACATTACGATTAACAATGAATTATCAATTTAATGCTCACCTACTTCATTTTAGCATGAAATAAGTTAACAAAATACAATACTAGGCAACGCCGGGTAATAATCTAGTTGTTTTGTTAAAATTGCAACTGTGATTAAATGATTTGTGATGATAAGCGGACAAATTAAGTACAATCCTTCTACTCTTCAGATGCTATCAGATGCCCTGCTATCAGAGCAGGGGAGTGGTTGCTTAATTAGTCAGCTTATAATTTATTTTACTTCCATATATAAAACGCAATTAATATTCAGCTGCAAATAAAAGCGCTTGTTAATTTGTAAAATTTAAATTTTTTATCTTTCACACACAGATATATAATATATATATATATAATATATATATATATATATTATATATATATATTTATATATATATATATATATACTATATTATAAATATTATATATATATATATTATATATATATATATATATATATATATATATATATTATATATTATTCTCTCCATCTGAACCATTGGACAAAATGAAAATCATAAACGACCATCACAACGATACTGTTCGTATGGCATGTATGGTACCAGCCTGGTTGGCAACAATTGTGGCGCTGGTTAATAAATAACTAGCTGCCAGGGCAGCTAGATTAGCTTCCATTGGCATGTTGATGCATAACGTCCCCCTCTCCTAACTTTTACCTCATTCTGAAGTTATATTATTTGATATAATTCAATGTTCATTCGATTTCAAGACATACCGCGCACGTGGCCCGGCGTTGCACGGGCACTTCGTGCCTTGAAAGTAGTGAGGAAAACTTCAAGAAACTACTCCCCTCCAAGGCGGCTCGATAACAGGCGCTTCACGCATTTACTTTTTTCCTATATAAAAAAATCATTCGAATTATTGAGATGCTTCGTGCCTTCAAGATGGTGAGGAAAGTTTCAGTAAGTTCAGCTCGCTCAAAGGAAAGAAAGCGAACATAGATACTCAGTTTTAATATAAGAAGATGGCTTTTCACCAAATGAATGTTTCAAAATATTACAAGTAGCTAGCGATAAAAACACTACATAAATAGCCCGCTTATATGTTTCGTGTTTGATTTAGTTAAGCCTTCATTCATAATTCTCATTATCATTGTTATTACTGTTTCATAGCAACCACGTTTTGCAACAATCTATTTCATATTTAATCATTTATTAGGCTTAATCGCTTAAAATTTGACTACTTTTTAATTGATATCTTCGCTAATTAAAATCGTATAATTATATAAATTGAAACTAATGAAGCCTGAAAAATTATCTATCTATCGGTACCTGGTTCGACTTTCAGTTCATTGGCGTTCAGGAGAAAAAAGCGTGACATAGAAAGAAAGATCGAAAGAAAGATAGTTAGAAAGAAAGATACTTAGAAAGATACTCAGTTTTTAATATAGGTAGATAACTATGATAACAAAGACTATGTGCACTGAAATCAATAATTACAAAATACTTTTAATAGCGCTTTACTTCTTATCTTTGTTTTCCAATTTTCTAAAATTAAAATTTTCATTTTCTTTTCCTTTTTGTTCTAAAATAGTGGTTACACAACGAAGGTACAAAATCAAAATCAACCATTATCACAACTTATTAAATTTGTCGAAATATTTCTAACATTCAAAAATGCTACATCCTTTATTAGTTATGAACGCAAAGTAAATTCTAATTTCCTCAAAAAATGCCATTAAAGGTTTCTTCTTAAGCTCAAAATAAAGTGACAGAAGCGATTAATTTTCCCTATCTAAATATAGATTTTGCATTATATTGATGATGAACTCTTGTTTTTTAAGAATAATGTAGATTTAGTATAGGAACTCTATATGCTTCATGTTATTAGTTTCCTTCTTTAATGAAACAAAATTTAAACATCTTAAGAGATTTCTTAAAAAGTAACTATAAAGAATGAATTAAATTAGAGTGAAGTAAATGTCTGTACGTATTATCATAGAATGTCTCAACATTATGTTCAAAATATTTTTTAAGTTGAGATGTTATTGCGTTCGGATTTTCCTACGAAGAAACATTAAAGAGAAGGACTCTAATTTATGTGTTGAAAATGTCAAACTTAATTTTTGGAATACGGTAATGTAATTAGTAAAATAAATAGAATAAATTGACTGTATTTTGCATCAAATTAATAAAAAAAATTAATGTCTGTGATTAAAAGTATTTTCTCAAAAAAATAATCATAGTATCAGCAGTAATAAAAATTATATTCGGAGTTTCATTAGTAAAAAGAAAAAAACGTTTCTCTGAAGAGTAAACATAAATATTTTTTCAGCATTTAGTTTAAGAATAAACAAATAAATCAGTAGTTTATTTTCTGTTAGCTGCTGATTAATTTTAGTTGAGTAACTATTTACATAAAATTGCCAGAAACAGTATTATGCCAAATAATCAAGGGATAGTAATCATTAGAAAGCATAATAGAAACAGGGCTGCAGCCAATCACATCATAAAAAAGGCACAAAGATTCAAGTAAATTTTTAATTCATTGCGGTATTTTTTTTTTTCATTTGACACACGAAGATTTAAAAATCAATTTAATAAATCCAATTTGCTAATATGAAGCTTACGCCGGATAAAGCGACAAATAGGATCCCTCAAAACACAAGCAGACAAGCTTCAGAAGCAGTTAGAATGTGTTTAATTATTGAACTTAGTTCAAATTAATTTTAAATAGTTGTCTATCAAACCGAGAGGCTTGTACTATTACGAACTGCATGGTCTTTTTTTTATTATCTTGGAAAGATTACTTCAGAAATGAAGCCTTAGATCACTGCAAAACTGCACAGTTACTGTCGGCTCCGCTTAATCGGATAATGGATAAACGAATACCCCGCTTATACGTATAAAACAATCCGGAACCGAATATTCCCCGTGCTAGACGCAATGCTAAAGATCCCCGATTAAACAAATACTCCGCTTAATCGAATAATATTTCTTGGAACCGACGATATTTGTTTAAGCGGGGCCTACACTATTAAAACCATTAAAACCTATTTACCTCAAAGTGCTTTCTTTTTTTCTTTAAATATGAGGAGCTATAATTGCCATTAGGTTATTCCTGCTTTGGTGGCGATTTGTAAAAGGGAACCTAAGGTCATCATTGTCCCTAGCACAAATCAATGATAACTGTGTTAACCACCACGAGATGTGGCGTCCTCAGTCCTTTTCACTTCCGTATTTTGGACACGTGGTTGGGGGTAGAGCCGCTGTATCTATGTAGGGGACCTTAGTTGAGGGGAAGGGCATTTTAACCAGCCTCCTACACCCAAAATAAACTGCCTGAAGACCCACCGCTTGACTATCATGTTCACAGATTCCCAAAGCATGAACCATGCTTAGACATGTTGTGTCTTAAAGGACTCGGACGCTGCACACAACCCTCCAAGCCTCATGCTCGAGGTCATAACCACTAGTCTCCCTAATGCATAACATCCAAAATATTTTCAGGCCTTTTCAAATTACTACAATAGTGTTAGATTTAAGCCTTTAAATCATTTTAAATGCAATCAGCTCCATGTAAATGATTTACATAACGTTTAATTTATTTTAAACTCCAGTTCAGCAATAGTCTTTGAATTAATATACGTGATGCATTCTCGTAATTTCATTTGTACAATTAAAATAAATTGTTTTTCCAATAAGAAAAATACTTTTTAACTCTCCTAAATGACATCCACAAATAGAACAAATAAGTGTTCTAAAATAGTCACTTGAAAGCAGCCCGTATCATTTACCTAATGTTTTCCGTTTTATTTCCCCTTTTTACACTTTCAATAAAACATAATAATAATAATAATAATAATAATAATAATAATAATAATAATAATAATAATAATAATAATAATAATAATAATAATAATAATAATAATAATAATAATAATAATAATAATAATAATAATAATAATAATAATAGTAATAATAATAATAATAATAATAGTAATAACATAATAATATTAAAAATAATAATAATGACAATGATAATAATAGTAAAAATCATATTAACAATGGCAATAATAATAGTAATATTAATAATAATGATGATAATAATTATTGTAATAATAATAGTAATGACAATAATAATAATAAATTAGTAGTAATAATAATAAGAGTAATAATAATAGTAATAATAATAATAATAAAAATAATAATAATAATGATAGCAATACTTTCACACACTAGAAAGCTAGTAACGTGATTAAAATTTCCGCTCACAACATCAACGGCAATATTTCTAAGCGCTTTCTTGATGACTGCAGAGCAACTATTAACTTTATTCGACAACAGAAATGCAAAATATTCGAGGCAAAATCCATTGTTTCGAAGCATTCTATTAACTTTTCACGAAAGTGTGCTTGCGACCTAACTCTGAATATAAAATCGCGAAATCATCCGAAAACTTTCAGATTTAATAACTTTACTAGCTTCGTACAAGTGAAATAGTTCCCGAACGTCTGCTATCAAATTATCTCCAAACGTGAGGTTTTCTCTGTATTCGCAGCAGCTGACTCCAGAAATCGTGCCCGGATTAAATTATTCATATTGTTTGTGCACTACTCCGTTTCAATTTCAGAAGCATGTGACGTTAATTTTCCGTTATGTGTCTTGAGATTGTTTTCAAGAACTTTTTTTCTCAATTACAAATCGTTGACGGTTTTCTCACATTTTCAATTAGGTGCATTCTCTACAGATATTCCTAGCTATTAAAAAATAAGAAATTCAAAAGCAAATTTTATTATTGTTGGGGTAGTCATAGTTAAAGTTCGGCTGCTAAATCCTATGTAGAGATCGTTCGAGTATACAGTACACTCCCGATTAGCCGCGGAATTGGGTGGCACGGGTATCGCGGATAACGAAAATTGCGGATAATCCGAAAGAAAGCATAAAATAAGGTTTAAAGAAGGTAAAAAATGTCTTTTGCTCAGAAATAATTGTATTACACTTAAAATGTAATATGTACAAATGTAATATGTACAGAAATAGGTACAACAACGATAGGTACAGCATAAAAAATCATTTGTATTTGAGGTTCTCAAGCATATAAATTCTATGACGAAGTGGTACTTACGATAACGCCCAGGTAAAATAACTTATTGGATGAAGTACATCGCACTCTTGGGTAAGAAATGTTAAGAAAAAACAAATTTAAATTCATGCTTATTTTTTAAAAAAAATCAGTTAATTGTGTTTGTTTATTTCCCGAGACCCTCTCGGATAATCACTCCCCCCCCCCCCCTGCGTAAAACTCGCTCGTTTACTGTACGTAATTAATTGAAGTCTGGTTTATACTTTTTTCCGTGTACACTTTAGACAACTGGCGAGCATTAAAGCTATCGTGGTCAGAAAGTTCTCCTAGTGTCCTTCGGGAAGCAAAATGTCTAGGGTGTTGGATCAGGAATTGATTGCCTCCTGCTCTAAATCAAAAAGATCAAGCTGTTTTCAGGACCCCATCCATCCGGTAAAACCTCAGCTGTAAAGGGCAGGAGGAATCCTGAAGTGCTTAGGTTTTGCGTTATATGGAATATGAAAAAAATAATGGTTTAGATTTTTACAATCAGCTGAGAAAGAGGCCCATGAAGAAAGTACTACAAACACGTTCTGGGGTTCCCCGTACCTACCACTGCGCATTAGTTTTACTGATTGGATTGGGTATAAAAGGGACTACTTTTTGTTTAAATATAGACCAAGAGCCAACGAACCCTTCATACAGCACCCGCACAGATATTGAGTTGAATGGGAATTTGGAGGTCCTTGTGACCACAAATATATTTAACTTGCCCCAGTGACATGTAGCGAACACGAAAGATCTTTGCCGGGAACTCTGCAGCTACGAATCCGAAGTGACGGCGACGCCTCACCGATCAGGATACCACTGACCAAAAATACTCACTCTAGGGTGAGTACAGATTTTTATATTATTATTTAATACTAGCTATACTCGCACGGCTGTGCTCGTGCATAAAATGAGGTAAAATGGGGAGCCTACTCAAAAATTTGAGCCTCTCAATTAAATAAAGTAACACAGTTCGAAAAGAAAGAAATATTGAGAGAAAAACTAATAATTTTAATTTTAATCCAGCGTAAGAGGTATTGAAGCTGAAAAAAAAAGTTATTTTGTGATTTGACTTGAGTTAAGCCTTGAATATTCAATACGAATATCAAAAATTTTGTACGCAATTCTAGATGTCGACAGGGAGTTGAGATGATACACTAAATACTGAATTATGTTGAGGAAATCCTTCGGATCTTTGCGAAAAATGTGACTTAAATTGGAATGAAAAAATGGCTACAGATCGAATTTTTTTGAATATCTTTATAAATTACAGCCTATGTGTTATTCTGATGTATAAGCTACATTATTGTAAAAGTTACATT
>JAXGGA010009521.1:17500-51058 GCA_038373865.1 Uloborus plumipes
GGAAGTTTAACTTTGCCAAGAGATACTCAATGTCGAACGAATACTCGGGTGATCTTTTACATGCCTCATAATCATACGACATGGAAGCTGTCGATTTCTGCATCTTGAAAATCCACCGACTAGAGTCGGGTTTGATCCCGCGCCTTTGGACGTGAGAGGCCAGCGTCTTAACCACTAGATGAACCGTTTAAACCTTCTACCACTACACCAGTCTGTCGGCAGTTTGTAAATAACGAAAACCAAACAAAAACATCTGCTGTGCGACAACCGTCGCAGGTGGTGTCAGCTAAAATAGTTTTTTTTTTTTTTTTAAATATTTATTTACAGTAAGGATTAAACTACTTACCTGTATAACTTTCAGTTCGCCGGAAGCCACGGATAAAAGCATATTCATAAATATTTTTCGTTATATTTTTTCGCAATTTATTTTTCGTTTATTTCAGGTAATATTAAATTTTGATTATTTTTGCAATTCTTAACTGCGGGGTAATATATATCCCATAGGTGAGAAAAACCAATCAGAAATGTCTTTTATTAAATTTATTCTTCCATCATTGAAAGAAAGAATTGAAACTGAAGTATAAATGGCAAGTCAGAAAAAGGTAAAAACATAATTGTTCAACAATTTTGTCCTATTTTTCTAAATACGCGATTTTTTGTCCTCATATAACTCTTATGGAGTATGTTACTACATCTCAAGGGATAGGTAATTATGACATGACATATATTTTCTATTGTGAAACTTTAAAAAGCTCATTTTTTCCCTCCTGAACCACTATGAACCGGCACAAAGATGTCATCCTTTCCCTACACCGTAAAACATGAATGTTGTTTTTACAGTATAATACTGCTAATTTTATAGTAACAAACTGTAAAAAGTGCTATTTTTACAGTAATAAACTATAAAATTTTTACTTTTATAGTACCAAACCGTAAAATTGTTAATTTTACAGTTTATTGGAGTGCATTTTACAGTTTTATACTCGAATCTCTGCTGCCAGTATTATACTGATGTTTTTACAGTATAACACAGCTAAATTTTAGGGCAATAAACTGTAAAATTGCTAATTTTACAGTAAGAAACTATAAAATTTATAGTTTTACAGTTTATTACTGTGCATTTTACAGTTTTAAATTGAAATCTCGGCTGCCAGTATTATACTGTAAAAATAACAACTCATGTTTTGCAGCGTATTTGAAGAACGGGCTTCCCACATTCAAACAAAACACTCAACAAACGATTTCAATTGTTTTCAAGGGTTTTCAAATCGTCCAATGAATCCACTCTTTCAAGGTTTTTCCACCCAAAGGAGCATCTTATCTAGAGGGATGCATAGAATAAATCTAATGATCAAAGGTCGGTGTTTTTTAGCTCTTCCTTTAAGTGGTAAGAGAAAATGCGTTTTATTTTAAAGTGATTAACTTAATGGGTTTTAAACAAAAAAAAATCTACTTAATACTTATTTCTTTAATGCATAATGTGCTTCAGGTTTTAAGCTCCTTAATTTCTTACAATACATCAAAGAAACAGCTTATTCCATTCGAAATGATGAAATACTTTTTTGTATTAAGAGTAAGATGGTTTTTTGCTGTTGATTTTCTATGATTTTATAACTTTTTTTCCATTTAAATTTTCTGTTTATTTTTTATCTTTACCTTTGCTTTAATTATATCCATTTAATTTTGCTAAACAAAAGCTAAAATGTGTAGTGTTTTTCAAGCTCATTAGTACGATTCACCAATGCTGACTTTTTAAAGCAATAACAATGCTTACCGAAATTTTATCTTCTTACACTGTCAAAAATGAATGTTATTTTTGCAGTATAATACGGATAATTTTATAGTAATAAATTGTAAAAAATGCTAATTTTGCAGTAATAAACTGTGAAATTATTAACTTTACAGCACTAAACTGTAAAACTGCTACTTTTACAGTTTATTACAGGGCATTTTAGATTTAAACCGTAACCTCTGCTGCCAGTATTATATTGTTGTTTTTAGTGTAATGCAGCTAAAATTTTCCGTAGTAAACTGTAAAACTTCTAACTTTTCAGTAAGAAACTGTAAAATTGCTAGTTTTACAGTTTATTACTGTGCATTTTATAGTTTTAAATTGGAACCTCGGCTGCCAGCATAATACTGTAAATACAACAGTTTTCATTTTTTGCTGTGCAGGAAGTTCTGTAAGGCGTCTACAAAGCAAATTATAACTTAACTACATGTTGTTCTCTCTATAACGAGCATGAGTAGCATAATTAAATAAGTAATACCCCTACTTTTAGGATCTGAAAGCAGTTATAAAATGATTGAGAACATTTCTCTGTAATATCAAAAACTTAAGGACACAAAATACAAATAAAATTAAAAGAGATTCACATTCAATGCGTTCATACGTAAATGTAAATTTATAGAACGAACCTTAGTAAAATGCTGAAAAGCTCTGCACTAAAAGTTAGACTAAATTCAGTAAGTTATATCCTTCAAAAAGAAAAAGATTGAACCAAATAATTGAGAAAAAAAATAGTTCCAGGAAAGCTGCATTAGATATCGTAAAATGTAATGATGTCTTTTAAACGGGTATCTGATAGAATAATTCTTGAGAACTTGTGTCGGAGACTATTTCAGGAAAACTAAGCTTGAAGCTAATAGTGGTGAAAAATGTCAATTAAAAGCAAAAAGTTAGTTAAACATTCGGATTTTATCGTCTCCACTGAATACTTAATAATCTAAGATCTTCGTTGTGTAAGGCAAAATCATTTTCCAACACTTTCCCATTTCGGATGATTTGTCCTTTCTTTCGTATGAAAATCTTTGTATTTTTTTTTTCTTTTTAGGCTATTCCATGAAAAGGCCACCATGTTGGGGAACAGGGGAAAACATTGAAACCAGATAGTCGCAAAAACATTCATATCGCAATTTGCTTAACGCTATGCAAAAATAAAGATTAAGAAACATTACTACAATGCAAAAAATGAGTTTTTACAGTACAATACCGGCAGCCGAGGTTCCAATTTAAAACTGTAAAATTCACCGAAATAAACTGTAAAACCAGCAGTTTCAGTTTCTAACTGTAAAGTTGGAAATTTTACAGTTGTTACAGCCTTGAAATTTAGCTGTATTATACTGAAAAAACAACAGTATAATACTGTCAGCAAAGGTTCAATTTAAAACTATAAAATGCACTGTAATAGACTGTAAAAATAGTAATTTTACAGTTTATTACTGCAAAATTAGCAACACTTTACACTTTAGTACTGTAAAGTTTACAATTTTAGTTTATTACTGTAAAATCAGCAATTTTTACAGTTCATTAAATATAAAATTAGCTGGTAATACTGTAAAAACAACATTCATTTTTTACAGTGTATAAAAAAACGGCTAATGATTTCTCACTCTCTTGACAATTTCTATCTTTCTATAGATCAATCACAAAGGTGTCGATATGGGTATGTAGCAACGATATTAAAATTATGACCTCCTTGGGCAGCTTTCTCCATCTCTTCAGTAGGGTGGGGCGAAAAATAAAAAATTTTTCAGATCAACTCCTAATAGTTGCCAAAAGTTGTCTTTGGTGATAGTTAGCTTTTGTGCAAAACTTGAGAAAAATCTGTTAATATCTTCAGGGGGCGCTGCGATCGCAAAGTTTCACCATAGCTTTGTTATGGATTTCATGGTTAAAATATCAAAAAGAATGCCTTTAGCTAGTCTCTTTGCGTTTTTTTTACTCAAAAAATGTTTTCATGCATTAAAAGCATATGAAATGACTCGCAAACATTATTTTATAAGATATATTTATATTTTAAAAAAAAATCACTTTTTTTCACGTTTTTGTTTCTTTTTAAATGCTTGAAATATAAATATATCATATAAAATAATTTTTTGTGAGTTATTTCATATGCTTTGAATGCATGAATATATCTTATGAGTAAAAAATGCAATGAAATTAGCTAACGGCATTATTTTTCATATTTTAACCATAAAATCCTGATAAAAGCTATGATAAAATTTTGCGATCGCAGCGCCCCCTGAAGATATTAACCGATTTTTCTCAAATTTTGCACAAAAGCCAAAGACAACTTTTGGCAACTATTAGAGGTTGATCTGAAAAACTTTTTATTTTTCGCCCCACCCTACTCTTCAGGTTATTACATTGATCGGAACTGCACTCGGTGACTGCTTTAAGGGCCCTGCTCCACATTGACGTAAAGCAGAAAAATAAAGCAGAAACGTAAAACGGATTAAATGGTGTTCCTATGGAAAGTACCCGGATTTTCGGTTTCTGCCTTCGGTTTCGGTCGAGTTTTCTGCTGATGTGAAGCAGGGCCCTAAGTGTTGAAGAAACACAAATTACTTTTAGTCGTAGAAGGTAAAATTAGCTTCTGAGCGAAAGAGGATTTTGAATTCGAAGCAAGTAGTGGTTTATCGACTTACACTTGTTTCTACGTTTTAACATTTGCACTTATTATATTTTGCTTTCTTTTTTTCTTCATTATATCATCTTTATTATTATTTCATTACTGAGGAAAAAGTGGTAGCCATAAAATTTTTTCGCACATCTACCCTGGACTTCATTACTACAAAATAGCAAATTAGTAAATTCTTTGTATTAAATGATAGCCTAAAATTTAGGTTAGGCAAACCTAACCTCGCAGCGTTTTGAAAGCTCCTAATCACATCATTATAATGATGCCAGGTTAGGTTTGCCCCAACTATACCCATATAATATGCAGAAGTACTAAAATGTTTCATTCGCAAAGAATTGCATGACACCCAATCAAAACAAGAAGTTCTGTCAAGAACTAAACGAGCCTACTTTCCCATACATCGACATCGGCATTCTAGCATCTGATCAATATTCTCTTGAATATCTGAAACTGAAAATTATGTCAAACATACCTTTAGAGCACTTAAAGCTGATTTCTAAAAGCAAAATATACCCCTCTCATCAGATGAAATGGACACGTAAAAAGTAAATAAACGAGTAAATAAAGTTTTGTCGCACCTTTTAAAGAATGTAACTGTTATAGTTCTTCCGTAGAAATATTTCACAATCGTTTTCAAAAGAAAAAAAATTAATGAATAAAATAAAAGTACAAAGAACATCAAAACACATTTTATCAAAGAAATGAAAAAAACCTCGTTCGTTAATAAAATGTCTCGAATTTTATTTTTAATCTGTTGCCAGTTGTTAAATATAAATCAAGAATAAAATGCTCTCGTGAATGAAAAATTTTTGTAAACAAAAAAAAATCGTCTGCCAAAAAAAAAATAAATAAAAATAATAATAATACATTAAACAAAAAAATGAATAAATAAGCAAAAAGTCGTCTGCCTAGTCAGTCATTTTTTTCTGAGCCTGCATTTCCGCCATGTTTGCGGAGTCGGAGTTGGAATCAGAGTCCTCACAGAAGATTTTTCAGAAAAGTACTTTACATACCTTTTTTATCAAAACCGTTTTCTTACAAAGTTAGTTTGAAGGAAATCCGCGTTTAAGTTCAGAATCAACATTCAATTTAAATTTCCCAGTAGGAGCTCATGTTAAAATTTTTTCTGAACGGTTCTTCATTGAACGAAAAATGGTTCAAATTGAAAAGTGAAATATGGGAATGAGTCTCTCCGAGAACTTTCAAACAAAAACAGTTTATTCAATTCGGACGGTTCACTTAAAAGTTATTAGTTGGGGAAAGGTTGCTTGATCGGTTCAATGTTGAACCAAAAATGTTCAAATTTAAAATTTAAATACGGTAATAAAGGTAATAAATACGGTATCCTTGCCGATATGCTTCGAACAAAAAAATGTAAATACGGGAATGAAGTATCCTTGATAAGATCTTTCGAACAAAAAAAAGTTTATTCAAATCAGATTGTTCACTAAAAAGTTAGCTTCGCATTACAGGTTGTTTGAACGGTTCAAAGTTGAACCAAAAATTGTTCAAATCGAAAAATTAAATATGGGAATGAGCTTTACTCGCGGAGATCTTACGAACAAAAAAAGTTTATTCCATTCGCACGGTTCACTCAAAAGTTATTAGGTGGAGAAAGATTGCTTAAACGGTTCAATGTTGAACCAAAAATGTTCAAACTGAAAATTTAAATACGGTAATAAAGTATCCTTGCTGAGATCCTTCGAACAAAAAAAAGTTTATTTAAATCGGACTGTTCACTCAAAAGTTATTAGGGGTGACAGCTTGTTTGAACGGTTCAATGTTGAACAAAAAATTTTTCAAATCGAAAATGTAGATACGGGAATGAAGTATCCTTGAAAAGATCTTTCGAACAAAAAAAATTTTGTTCAAATCGGACTGTTAACTACGAAGTTAATATCGCGGGACAGGTTGTTTGAACGGCTCAAAGTTGAACCAAAATTTGTTCAAATCGAAAAATCAAATATGGGAATGAGCTGTACTCGCCGAGATCTTTCCAACAAAAAAAAATTTCGTTCAAATCGGAATGTTCATTCAAAAGTTATTAGGGGGGGACAGGCAGACCGACAGACCGACCGACCGACACACAAATTCCCCATCTCAATACCCTACTTTCAAATTTTTAATTTTTTGATTTTTTTTTTCTTTTTTTTCTTTTTGACTTTGTTTTGGACTTGGCGATATTTTTTGAACTTGGCAATATTTTTTGGACTTGGCGATATTTTTTAGATGCATTAAGCCACTTTTAATACTTTTTTCGTCTCTTTTATTTTTAACGGGAAAGTAGGCTAAAAAGAAAGAAAAAAAGAAAATCTCGTTATGTAGCCATTTTTAAAATACGCTTATACTAGTACCTGGTTAACACAATACCAAATCTTGATGAGTTTATGGTTATTTTCATACTACTTATCATTGAACATGAAATACTTTTGTATAGAGTGTTTTGAAAACGAATTAATCATTCGTAGTAACCCTACATTTCAATCTCTATAAACAAATTTAATGAAGAATTTTTTGTCTTGCGCTAACTAGGCTAGCAATAACCGAGTTGGCGGTGAACCGTTTGTAGTTAAGGCAATCATTTACATCACAACAACACAACAACACATTCACGTAAAGAAACGACAACGACTAGGGGGAGAATGTACGTCTATTCTTCTCTTGTCTAGTTTTGTGGACAGAGTTCGTCGCACACATTAATATGATTATGATCAAGTTACTCTGAATAATCTCCTGGACATCAATTCTTTTCTCTAACAATATGAGAAACCCTTGTGCTCAAAACTGGCATAGGTAGTTTGGCTATAAGCAGTACTACTTTGCATACACGAAAATATGCTCGTGAAAACAGTCAATAAAATAACTATCCTTCACTTTTTAATGTAGGCTTTTTTTCTCGTACGGGAACTAATCTTTCCAAAGTACACTGCAAAAAGTGAATTGTTGTTTTTACAGTATAATTCTGGCAGCCGTGGTTCCGTTTTAAAACTGTAAAATGCGCAGTAATAGACTGTAAAGCTAGCAATGTTAGAGTTTCTTACTGTAAAGTGAGCAATTTTACAGTTTATTGCTGTAAAATTCAGCTGTATTATACTGTAAAGACAACAGTACAATACTGGCAGCAGAGTAAAACTGTAAAATGTACTGTAAAAACTAAAATTAGAAATTTTACAGTTTAGTACTGCAAATTTAGCAATTTTATAGTTTCTTGTTGTAAAATTAGACATTTTTACAGTTTATTACAATAAAATTAACTGTATTATACCGTAAAGAATACATTCATTTTTTTCACTGTAAATGAAAGGGTTACACCGTATTTTGGTATTCTATCTATAGAATATTTAATCATGAATGATGATGTTGAGAAGTAAAGGTCGAGACTATCGGTCGCCACTCTCCAGTGGTAACTAAAAATTATTTTTTTAGTTACCACTTTGCAAAATGTTATGTTGGTCGCCAAACTGGCGACCTACGTTTTTCTGAACAAAAATACAAACTACTGATGCATCGTGTCGATTGCGAAAAGAAAACGGCCATTAGCATTGTCACTAGCGGCCAATGTTAACTTAGAGAGAAAATCGACCCATTTGCTGTAGAAAATACATAATTCATTTAAATACATAGTTTCAATCTAGAAAATGCAATGTAACTTTGTTGGAAAAATAGTCAAAGATGACCAAATTTATGAATATCCGGAAAGTTTCTTAAACTTCAAGTATGCAGGTGCGTTTAATTCTTGTTTTATTTCCATAATGTCTTATAATTTCAATTTTTAAATAAATAACTTTATTTTCAGAAAAGGGATGTACGTTTTTATTAATTGTTCTTTTATATATAGTAGTTTAGTTAAAATATATGCAAGTACATAATGCAATATTACTATATGCAAAATGAAGTGAAGTAGGATTGCAATTTTGGAACTTGGTTCAAAGTAGCCACCAACAACGGTATTCTCCTCGTAAGCAAGTGGTCGCGGGTTCGAGTCCCGCCTTGCCCATGGATATTCTTTCATCCTCTCTGTGCCGTAAATCCGTCCTGTGTTTGTCAGGAGGCAATGTGCATAGTACGCAGCCCTCATGTATGTCGAAGCTGATGGCTTCTGTATTAAAAAAAAAAACGTAAAGTGGCCACTAACAATTTTGGATTTACTGGTCACTAGCCACAATCTTTTTTTTTTAGTCTCATACGTTATTGAGAAGTGAAAGCAAGCTTTTCCATCCCAAAGAATCGTTTTTTCAAAATCTCCATTTGCATGATAAGTCCCCATAAAGAACAAACAGTCCCAGTTTTAAATTGCTGATCCCTGAACCTTTTATGAAATAAAAGCTACCAAATAATCCGTTGCCTCTTAACATTGTCTATTTACTTGCATTTTATATGAAATACATAATCGGCTGATGGAAAAAAAGTGACAAAATGCAATCATTTTCGCAAATCCAGACACTTATCGAACATTTTGCATATGAACAAGACATAACACAAATTTTCCAAATGTCGCTGTCTTAATCTGGTTATGTCTTCCAAGCCTTTTCCCTCATTAACCTCCAGACAAGCCAATAAATGCTTTAAAGTGTCAAATCCTCTTTTCTTGATAACATTATGCACTTCAACAGTGTTTGTCTATCTTATTTCCTTAACACTTCATCACATATTCTCGATAAAGATGAGATAAAAATTTTATTGATTTTAAGAAATCAAATCAATTGTCTTACCTTTTAAGTTAGGTTTTTTTTTTTTTTTTTTTTTTCATTTTTTAAAGGTCGGCTGGGTTGTGTATTAGAATTTTTATAAAAAAGCAAAGAATTAAAACGACGTCAAGATTCTAGCCCGAGGCATTCTTTTGAATTTTGACGTCTATATTTCGAATCGTATTTTTCGCATCTGCATGAATTAAGCACTGAAAAAGAAAGGAGCTGGGCACCGCAAACAACAGACGATTTATAGACTGCAAAAAATGAACTGTTGCTTTTACAGTATAATACTGGAAGCCGAGGTTCCAACGTAAAACTGTGAAATGCACAGTAATAAACTGCAAAACGAGCAATTTCAGTTTCTTAATGTAAAGTTAGGAATTTTACAGTTTATTGACCCGCAATTTAGTTGTATTATACTGTAAAAACAACAGTATAATACTGGCAGCAGAGGTTCCAGTTAAAACTGTAAAATGCAAGGTAATAAACTGTAAAATTAGCAATTGAACAGTTTATTGCTGTAAAATTAGCAATTTTGCAGTTTAGTGCAGCAAAATTAGCAACATTTACAGTTTATTACTTTAAAATTAGTTATGTTATACTGTAAAAACAACAATCAATTTATACAGTGCAGCCATGAAGACCGAAATTATTCTCTCAAAATAAATAATGAAATCAAAGAGCTTAACTTGTTTTCTCCATCATAGCTATCTGAAAAATCAAAGAAACATCAACTATGGTTAAGTGAGGATAACTAGCGATTCGCAATTGCACAATTATTTTTGACGATAACCTGTCAAAGCTTAGATTGCTATAGAACCCTACCGTTGGATTACTTGTTTCTACAAATTAATGTAAATGGAGAAGAAATTCGCATCCGTCAAAAATATTTACAATTTGGATTTTCTAGATTATGCAGTATGATGCTTATTCACAAAAAATGATGTCATACACTGTAAAAAATGAATGTTGTTTTTACAGTATAATACAGCTAAATTTTACGGCAATAAATTGTAAAATTTCTAATTTTACAGTAAGAAACTGAAAAATTGCTAGTTTTACAGTTTATTACTTTGCATTTTACAGTTTTAAAATGAAACCTTGGCTTCAAGTATTATACTGTAAAAACTACAGTTCTTTTTTTGCAGTGCAGTCATAAAGGTATGGTTATAATGGCTAATTTGCACCAGTAAAGTTATCATAAAGATTATATTTACAGCCTTATATTACAGTTATGGTGTCCTTATTCTTAATCAATGTATATCATGGGAATAACTTATCTAGAAACTGTATATTTAGATGAAGTTTTGCTGTTTGAGTGTATCTATATAGATGTTTTTCCTGAAAACATGTGATTTTTGATGAAAACCAAATTAATGCAAAATCTGCTTGAATTAAGCCTTGAAATAAAAGAGAGGTTCAGCTATTTGTATCCATGTCGGCGAATATTGGTCTATCTATATAAATAATGCAAACACTTATTTTGTCGTCATATACTGCAAAAAGTAAACTTGTTTTCACAGTATACTGAAAGCAGAAGTTTCAGTTTAAAACTGCAAAATGCACAGTAATAAACTATAAAACTAGCTATGTTGCAGTATATTACTGTAAAACTAGCAATTTTAGTTTATTACCTTAAAATTAGCTGTATCATACTGTAACAATTATACTGTAAATCCTGCTGTAAGTACGGAACCTCTGCTTCGTACTGGCGGTTGAGGTTCCAGTTTAAGTTTGTAAAATGAACAGTAATAAACTGTAAAACTAGCAATTTTAGTTTATTACCTTAAAATTATCTGTATCATACTGTAAAAATTATGCCGTAAATTAGGGATGCACCGATAAGAAAATTGACCGATTACCGATTAATCGGCTTTTAATAATCGGCCGATTAATCGGCCCAGCCGATTAATGCTCACAAGAAATCATTTTCAATACTACAAATTTAACAATCACTGCTTTTTTTTCCTTTCTTTCACAATTCCAATTTTGGAAATAGTAACTAATTTATCTTCAAGAGAAAATTTAATTTTTTCCGTTTTCCTAGTTTTTCCAAAATAATTTCGAAATTTATCCAATTTTTTGAACAAAGTTTCATATTATTGTTAGAAAATTACATTAACATATTATTAGTTACGTTAACTTGACATGAAATTAGAAAAAAAATAATTGGAGATCTAATTTAGGAGTGCTTTTAATTTAAACTTTATTTTCCTATTATATTAGTAGGCATTTAATTCAAAACTTTTACTCTTCGCGAAACTGAGAGGTTACCTAAAAGCATTACGCCAAAGAGAAAAGTATCGACTCATGAAAAATGTTGCAACGTTTTAATAGGTGTACATTTATTTAAAAGAGGAAATTTGAATTATTAAAAAATGCATATCAAATGTGAGGATTATTTTTTTATCTTTCAGTTTTTGAATTATTATTTCTTTATTTTTATTCAGTACATTTCCGTACTACATGCTATACTTATATTTGCAGGAAATTATTTATTTCTAGTTTATAAATTTGTTCTTCGCAGATTTATGTTCAAGGCATACTTAAAGAAATTTTATTCAACAAATATTTTTCTGTTTATTGATTGCGAAAATTTGACTGATTATAAATAAAATGAAATGTTTATGTTTTCGTATTCCAATTTAAAGGTTCAGGAGTACAATTATTTCTAATAGTGCCATATGAATATAATCTGTGAGGATAATCTTTTAATATTCCATTCAGTTCTAAGCACAATATGAAAACTGTTTTGTTTTTACCCTATACTCTTACCCCTCATACTACATGTTTTAGTAAAAATTTCAGATAATTAAATTTATTTTCAGTTGATAAAATTATTCATCAAAGTTTCTTGGTGAAGATATACTTTAAAATATAATATTTAAAAAATATTTTTCCGCCGATTAATCGGTACAATTTAGCCGATTATTAATAATCGGTCAAGTGACCGATTATGGCCGATTAATCGGCCCTGCCGATTAATCAGGGCATTCCTACTGTAAATCCTGCTGCCAGTACGGAACCTCCGCTTCGTACTGGCAGTTGAGGTTCCTGTTTTAAACTGTAAAAGGCACAAAAATAAACGGTAAAACAAGCAAATTTACAGTTTATTACGGTAAAACTACAGTAAATTTAGCTGTATTATACTGGTAAAAAAACATTTATTTTTTGCAGTGTACCAATTTAAAAAGTTAAAGGAACATTAACTACTGTCAAGTGAAGGATATTAATCAGTTCGCGAGTACTGAATAATTTTGGAGATAACCCCTCAAAGTTTAGATGTAAGAAGTATCTATATATGTAAATGTATGTATGTATTTATATTTGTTTGTATGTTTGTTCCTTATACAGATCCAGTTTTTGTCGGATTTTCATCAAACTTAGCACAGAGGTTCCTTCGTTCTTTGATGCACTAGACTTCCCATAGGCGGGGTTTTAAAATTTTAAGAAAATCCAAGTTAAAATGTTTTGTCGCAAAATGGCCATTTTCTTGCAATTTTGAATAGATAGAGTAATAGAGGTAACCCTTTAAGCATACAAATTGATAAAATTTAACACATTTAAATATGAGTCTCTTCCAACAAAGATTACGATTAACAATTAATTATCAATTTAACCTCATCTATTTCATTTTAGCATGAAATAAGTAAAAAACAATTATAATCAGCTATGTTTTATTGATAAGCACCCGGACAACGCCGGGTAATAAGATAGTAGGTTTAATAAATTTAAATCAATCAGTTTATTATTCAATTCTTAAGTAGGTAATTAAGTAAAAGTTTTTTTTCAAAAATCGATACTCATAGCATATTCTAGAGTATTTCAACAGTAAACAGTTTTTCATCCCACGACCACCATATTTCAAATCCTAAATCACACTTAAACGAATCGAGCAAAAGAAAGATTTGCGCCAAAACCACTCATGTAAAGACTGGTATTTACGGAAGTAAAAACCAATATTTATGAAAGGAAAACATATTTTTTTGCTACTCTAGACATTTCGGTAGACATCTTGCTTGATTTGTTTTCAAGAATGTTTTTCAAAACGCATTCCCAGCAATTGGTCAGTCATCCTTGCATTTTTATGCTTAAAATGCCTGAGGTTTGTGTTGTAATTCTTCAGAATATATTTTATTTTATTTTGCCCGAAAAGGTAGGAGGGAATTTTTTGTGAATGTATAGATCTCTTGTAAACTTCTACCTTATTAATATTCATACATTTTTAACATATTAAAAAAAATTTACATTAATGAAAGGAAATGTGAAGCAAAGTGAAATTGTTGAGATAATTAAATTTCTCCGAAATAAACAAACTGGAAATTTAAAGAAAAATACAACGGTAAAGAACGTTAAAGAACAAATACGCTGGGATACTGCAGACAAAAGCTTTTATCGGATGTCTGTGCATCCATAGGCTCACTTTTTTTTATGCATTGAAAAAGGCGTTCCTTGTAACGCCGAAACGCGTGTCTGCAGTATCCTTGTGTATTTGTACTCCTTTAACGTTATATTTTTCTTTACGTTTGTTGCACAAAGCTCAATGTACTTCAAACTGGAAATTTGTTTTGAAAATTACAGTACATAAAGGAACATTAAGTTTCGTCTCGATCTGAACGAGCTTACTTTCCCTAGCGCCAACATCGACAGTGTAGCATTTGATAAATGTTCTCGAAAGTATATAAGACTGTAAATGTATGTTCTCACCGAAATCTTTCGAACAAACAAAAGTTTGTTCAAATCGAATTGTTCACTACAAAGTTATTAGGGAACAGGGTGTTTTTTTTTTTTTTTTTTGAATTGTTCAAAATTGAACGAAAGATTGCTCAAATCTAAAAATCACTTACGTCGAGATCTTCCGAACAGAAAAATAGTTTGTTAAAATTGGACTGTTTATTAAAAGTTATTACGGCCGGAATGTCTTTTGAATTGCTTAAAGTTGAATGAAAATTGTTCAAATAAAAAAGTGAAATATGGAATGAGGTGTCTTCGCCAAGATCTTTTGAACAAAAAAAAAAAAGCTTGCTTGAATCACACTGTTAATTCAAAAGTTATTAGGGGGGGACACATACCGGCAGGCACACACTTTCCTCGTCTCAAAACCCTGCTTTCCAATTTTTGACATTTTAACATTTTATTTATTTTTTTTTTCATTTATGTTTTTGCTCTTTTTATTTTGGACTTGGTCATACTTTTCAGATACATTAAATTTCTTTAAGTTCTTTTTTCTTTTTTATTTTACTTTAACGTAAATTTTTTGGACAATATTTCAAAAAATTCACTGACCCACGTTTAATTCGTTCTCCGTCTTTTTTACATCTTAACGGGAAAGCAGGCTAAAAAAGAAGATAATCGCAAAATTAAATGTAACTTAGTATGATCATTATATGTGTGACAATTTAAGCACAAATAAAAAAGAAGAATTCTAATATTTTTGAAATAAAAGTTTTTTTTTTTCTCTTGATTAACGAAACTAATTAAATAACTAATAGGTTTCATTAATGGTAAGATAAAATAATATTCCAGGTAAACCGTGTTAATTAAACACTCTTTGCTTTAACTAACACTACCTAATAAGCAAAAATAGGACTTTCCCTTAATTAAAAACAAGCGGCTCATATTATAAGTGTTATTTAACTAAACGACATGAAATTCGGGCAGTCTTTACGAATAAATAACTTTCTCATATTGAGCAATTCCTACAGACATTTTATATTGCAAAGAAAGCCATGAAAACTTTACACATGAAAGCATTGTACCTGCAGACATAGTTAACTGTGAACTACATCGAATTCTGTTCAGAATTTATTGAAAGCTAACATGCAACTTTTGCACTTAGGATACTTAGGACAAAGAGAAATGGTAATCACACCTGTCAACATGTTTAACCTTTCCTCATCCTTTACAGTCTTAAGTTATCTGCCCGAAAAGTTTCTCGAGAGCTTTTGAAATGCCGATTTGCCATTGCGTATAATAGGCTCCTAACAGAAGATGAAAATTGACATATTTATCGGTATCACGAAAGAGTTTTTCTTACGAGTTGCAAGAAATATTGAGCAGTATAATAAAGTATTTAATTATACAGGGTGTCCACTTCTATCGTGGCCCAATAGCTAATTTCTAAACCGTTAGAGATAAGCATATAGTTCATTTAGGAAAAAATCTCTAAGGAATTTTGGATCTATAAACTGTTTTTCAGAAAATCAAATTTTGAAAGAGTTACGAAATTTAAATTTTTATACAGCCCCCCAGTCCTATCAATCATATTTAGATACTGTATCATTCCTGATACTGTAACGTTTAAAACTTAAAAAAAATCACTGTTCTACGACAAAAGTTGACCGAGTTATGACGTTTTGAAAAATAAAGATTTTGAAGGATTTCGCATACGGTCCCTTAAGCGATCTCTCGATGACGTCATGAAATAATGCAAAATCTTGATTTTTCAAAACGTCATAACTCGGTCAACTTTTGTCGTAGAACAGTGATTTTTTTTTTTTAGTTTTAAACTTTACAGTGTCAAGAATGTTTTACTAAATATGATTAATAGGACTGGGGGGCTGTATAAAAATTTAAATATCGTAACTCTTTCAAATTTGATTTTTTGAAAAACATTTCATAGACCCAAAATTCTTTTCGTAATTTAGAGATTTTTTCCTAAGTAAACTATATGCTTATCTCTAACGGTTTAGAAATTAGCTATTGGGCCACGATAGGAGTGGACACCCTGTATATATATATTAGGAGAACGACATCGAGGTTTTCAAACATGTATCGTTTTTCAATATATTTCGTACAAATTTGAACGTATGCCCTTCCTTACATCGCGCCTCCTTATATCACTCACTTGGATATATCGCGATTTTCTTTTGCCCGATAAAACATCAACGTAAAACATCGATTTATCGATGGTAATTACAGAAAACTCATTCCTGTGACACATATACTGTAATTACAGATTAACAATGCAACTTTTTACTGCGTTTTTTCCGACGTATTCTTTTCTTCTTTTTTTTTTTTTTTTTTTGCTGAAATATAAAAACAGGGACATCGAAAAAAGCATGAACCGCAAAACAACGACGTTTTAAAAATATCCATAGTAAAGCATAAATAGTATTTAAAGAAACTTTTTCTAATGAGTAACTCCATATTGACGATGTAACTTTTTCGCATTTTTTAATGAAATTTTCTTTGTAAATTTAAAACATCTACATACAAATAGTAAATAATAATACTAATACTAATACTAATAATAATACTAATACTAATACTAATACTAATACTAATACTAATAATAATAATAATAATAATAATAATAATAATAATAATAATAATAATAATAATAATAATAATAATAATAATAATAATAATAATAATAATAATAATAATAATAATAATAAAAGTGGCGAAGTCAAATCAGTTGTATTTAGCGAATCATAGAAAACTTTATCCAGTGAGATAAATACTGCAACTTCTAATTAACGATATATAACGGCTACATAACTTTGTAATCACTCTCCAACAGTTCAATTTCCAAAACTACCGTAATTGCCCTGCTCCACATCAGCAGAAAACGCGACCGAAACCGAAGGCAGAAACCGAAAATCCGGGAACTTTCCATAGAAACAACCATTTAAACCATTTTACGTTTCTGCTTTATTTTTCTGCTTTACGTCAATGTGGAGCAGGGCCCTAAGTGTGGAAAAGATTTTGCTTCAAATTCCCACTTGTTGTATTTTACCCCAACTGGTCCTACTGCTTACACATTTTACGTACAATTTTGTGGAACGTAATTTAAACGATAAATTCATTCGTTCCCCCACTCTACAAAAACTCAAACCTATATCTCTTTCCTTTTACAACGATGCTTCAAAGTCAAATATTTATTTCCGATTAAAAATCTTTGTCAGAAAAATAATTCAATTATTTTAAGAACTAGTTGAAGTTCTTAAGATTTTGAAGAAGTCTAATAAACGTTATTCTTCCATTTTCTTTTTCTAAAGATAGGCACGGTCTGGTGACTGCAGTAAATGTTATCTTAAAAATATATCTGCCTGGGTTCTGTTTTTTCATTTCTTTATCTTTTTCACACTTCCAAAACTATTCTTCTGAAAAAAAACTATTTGAATCAGTGGGTGGGATCTATACTTATCAATAATTATACGAACGGTCCTCAACTACTTCAATTAAACGAGGAAAGTTATTACATATACATATTAGGGAAGATTAGGTACAAGTTGGTACATTTTTCATTTACGTTTTTCTCATTATTCTTACTAGTGTTGAAAAACAAAACAAAAGGTCATGAAACACAATGACACTGCAAAAAATAAAATGTTGTTTTTACAGGATAATGCAGCTAGTTTTATAGTAATTAAACTAAAATTTGCTAGTTTTGCAGTAATAAGCTGCAAAAGTGCTAATTTTACAGGTATAAACTAAAATTGCTAATTTCATAGTTTATTACTGTGCATTTTACAAAATTTTGAACTGGAACCTCTGTTACCAGTATTTTACAGGAGAAAAAGCAGTTTATTTCTTCCAACGTACTATTTTTCATCTAATAATGGCCTTTGTGTGTGTGTGTGTGTGTGTGTGTGTGTGAATTTTTTAATATTGACGCACATTGGTGAACTTGTAAGTGAATCAGTGTTAAATGTTTGTCGAGATTTTTACTATGAATTATGAATTTGAGCAAAACTGTTTCTTGCTCCTGTTCGCTTGAAATTAGGAGGTGCACATAGTTAAAATGTACTTATGCTGCTTCTAAAGTACAGTCGAACCCGCTTAATGGAATAACCACTTTGCCATGAAAAAATATTATAATAAGCGGGATATTCCATTATCCGGGATCAAGATAATGCATTTCGACGATTTGGTGCATTAAAAATGTATTGTATTAAGCGGGATATTCTTTTTCCGATATTCTAATAAGCGGGCTCGACTGTACTTTTATACTACAGTTTTATTCATTATTTCACAGGTTGAATTTAGTCTTTGTTAATACAGTTTCGGAGTTAAGATGCCAGAAAAAGTATATAACTTCCATAAGTATAAGAGTACCAAAATTTAATGCAAAAAGGATCATTTGAAAGGATTTTCAACTATACAATGAATCAAATGCTTGTGAAGCTCGTGGAACAAATGCAAAGTTGAGTTTTAAATTAAACATTTATAAAACATCAGCTGATGTACTCGGCGTCACTCGGTATGAAGGACAACATGAAATCAAACTTAAATGCGTTTTTTATTCTGTGATGATTTTCCCAAAAAAAATACTAGATTCGTTTCTACTTTTGAAAGATTAAAACAAAAGTATTTTACAGCCTGTGAGTCAGACGCCCACCTTAAAATGTAAAAATAATCTAAACACATGTCTACTTCACTGCTGTAACTAACGTTTATTTGAAAGATACCGAGAGAAATAATATTAACCAAAAACCAAGTCCATAACGGAGCGAAAAACTTTCAATTAGGAAGAAATTAAAAAAAAAGAAGATAAGATATCCTTTAATGCCTCGAAATAAACGACTTTGATCATTAAATTTGTCTTTTCAAGCATTATAATTATGGAAACTCCTTCGCGTATTTTTTCCCTGAAAAGTTAGTTTAATTGACTCTAAGTCCTTAAACAAAATCTTTAAAAAATAAATTCAAGAAAAAATCACCAATTTATTATGAAATTAAATCTTGCATTCATCTCAGAAAATTTAGCTTTCTTTCAATCACGATGTTTTAATAATAAAAGAAAATTTTTTTTGTTACCCTTTTTGACAAAAAGGAGGTAAATTAATTTTTAAACGAAATAATTCCCTGTTGGGAGCTTAAAGCTAATTGATTTACTTTATTTATTAATTTCTAACAGCACAAAGCAAATGCAAAATAACACATTTACAACTGAAGGGCTTCAAAGATGACTATGTTACATTTTAAAAAATGAATACTGTAGACAATGGTAAGCAACGGATACAGGTAAGCAAATAAAATTTAGTACATCAAAAAGTAGATGTCATTAGACCAATTTCATACGCACAGAAATGACAAAACTAGAAAACAAAAAAGATGCAACAACTGCAACAATAAAACGTTGAGCTCTAATTACTCGCAATTTCTGTTTTGTCACATAACCCCTTAATCTCCCAAGCCCTTCAATTCTGAGTTTGCACGAGTGTTACGATAGCCCAATATTTTATAGGCTGGTGGAATGATTTGGCTGTAATGTGAGTGACGAAAAAGTGAATAACATCTTCTATGTTTGAGATCCTGTGTGAAGTTTTCACATAACAATACAACTTTTCACATAATTTTTTTTTAATATAAAAATAGTCAAAGCTTTCCCCACACTTTTTTTTTTTTTGAACAATGAAAAAATTGCTATATGCTTTCTTATCGGACCGCACACCTCACATGCTGGGTAGTACCTTTTTCAGATTAGTATTACCTACATGGTGCGTCCATTTGCTCTTCCACCATGCAGCAATAGTTGCGCGGTACTGGCGGTAGATAACGCCATCTGTTGAGCTGCTGGGTCACCAATATGTAGAGTACGGATGTGTGTCCCGAACGAGGTTTTATCCAGGGACCTTCGTGGTGGTAACCCAGCACTTTTAACCACTGAACCAAAATAATTTTTATGGCTCAAGGGTAAAGTTAGGGGCGTTTTTAGACGTACGCCCCACACTTATCGCATTATTTTTTTTCCGATCTCAGCATTTGTTCTATGTATGCAATGAGTTTCCACCCATAAGCCAGGGCCAAGGCTGAAATGAAGAAAATACACCCACAGCTCGGTATTGACATCCTGAGACTGCAGTTTCGTCCTTATTCTGGACTCATCAGTCAGGAATAGCCAATGACTGAGCTGGATGCAAATATCCTCTTATTATAGCCAAGATAGCCAACAAACTGGTAGATAAAACGAATAAATCTTACCAACGAGCTTCTCGAGGGTTGGACGCTCGCTTTCGAAAAGATAGCGCTTTTTTGTTGTCTCCCGACCAGCGTAATAGGACGAGGGGTTGCTGGAATACTATTTTGAAAGATTTTCCAAAACTAAATAAAGTTACTGTTATTTTCTTACATAAGAAAAAACACATTCAATTAACGTGTTTTTGCGTCAAGAAAGACTGTTGTACACATTTTTATCAAAAAAGCAATTTTTCTCATCACTAATCGCATTACATAAAAAGCATACAAGATTCAGCTAAAAAATGAAATTGCTTTGGCACATGACTACCCCAAAACGGGCTAACAATAATACTTCCGAAAATAATAGTGTCAAGTGAACTTACTGAGAAAGAGAAGATTCTAAACCTCCGCCTGCAGTGGCCTTCCATTGTTATTATTATTGGAGGTTTTCAAGAATTATGGGTTAGGGAACATAAGATTTCTCATTTTCTCCTGCAGGCTAAACTGAGGATTAACCGGAGTTGATCCTTCTACTTTACTGGGCTTCAAAAGCAAAGTTTTAGAAAAGGGTCAGAGTCTGAAAATGAAAGATAGCACATTTTTGTGGAAGGAAATATTTTATGGAGTAAGTTTGTCCAGAAACAATTTCCCAAGCTTTAAGGGGATTTGAATTAATGAAGATAACTCCAAGTAATAACAAGAAGTATTCATCGAAATTTGTTGGCAGGTTAATTGGAAAAAGCATCAACGGCTCAAACATACTTATTAATATGGTCTTATCATGTGTAAAAATTTTTTTTTACCTGCTGTAGAATACTTTTATTGTAATAATTTTTAATTGTTTTTTTTTTCCCAGAAGTTACTCAAATGCCAAACTCTAAAATTAAAATTTAAAAAAAAAAGAACATTTTTACGCATATATGAAATTTATTGATAAAGATAAAAAAAATTGTAAACTCAAATAAAGCCATCTAGACCCATAAGGAAACCTCCCTCCTCCCCTAATCTTGTTGAATAACGAAAATTTGCCGGTAAATGATTTTATTGTTATCAGGAAGTCTAAATGGAAATAAAACGTTATCAATGAGCAGTTTGTTACCAACTGGTACACTGCGATGCAAAAGTTTAGACAAAATGCAAATATGTGAATAAAAAGAAATCTATTCAACGAAATGCTTTCAAATTTCTACTGCAGGTACACAATATGGTGCCAAATACGTGTCAGGAGTTCTTATAACTATAACTGAAATCAAATTTTGGATATTACAAAAGACATTTTTTTACATTGTTGCAAAAGTTAAGACAATAATCAAATTTTGTGCAAATATCCATCGAAATGTGATTGGCGGAGGAAAGGCGGGACTATATTATTCATTTATAAAGTGCAGAGATTGCTGAATAAATAATCAAAATCTCAAAAGCTCTTTAGTTCTCGTGTAAAGAAGATGAGAAAGTTTGGAAGCCGAAATTTGAAAATGAACCTACTTTATTAATTTTTTGTCTTTTAAATCGGCTTTTGTATGGTAGTATATTGTTTTTTACTTTGTGGAGAGCAAATTCAGACATGCGTATCGATCAAAAAGTCCAAGAAAAATTATATTTCTTAAGGCTGAAGGAATTGAAAAAACGGCTCAGACTGACGATTCGCCCCTTAATCCTACAAAACTTCAACTTGGGTCAAAAACAGCACGTGAAAGCATAAGTAGATGAACAACTGAATCGGAATACATAAAAAAAACAAAGAATTGTGTCTGAGCCTTTTCGGACAGAGTGTCCCAAATAAGTCAGATTTTAATGTGAAAAGCAGCATATGTATCATCGTGACTAAAAATGAATGGTACTTTCTTTGTTAAAAATTATTAAAATTGGGATGGCCTAGATGGATTATAATTCTTTTCGCGGGACTTGAGAAATATCTAATGATCATATGCTGTGCTGCTTTTACCAATAAAATCTGGCTTATTTGGGACACTGTCTGAAAAGGCTCAAGCACAATTCTTTGTTTTTTTTTTATGCATTCCGATTCAGTTGTTCATCTACTTACGCTGTCACGTGCTGTTTTTGACCCAAGATGAAGTTTTGTTGGATTAAGGGGCGAATCGTCAGTCTGAGCCGTTTTTTCAATTCCTTCATCCTTAAGAAATATAATTTTTCTTGGACTCTTTGATCGATACGCATGTCTGAATTTGCTCTCTACAAAGTAAAAAACAATGTACTATCATACTAGAGCCGATTTAAAAGACAAAAAATTAATAAAGCAGGTTCATTTTCAAATTTCGGCTTCCAAACTTTCTCATCTTCTTTGCAAGAGAACTAAAGAGCTTTTGAGATTTTGATTATTTATTCAGCAATCTCCGCACTTAATAAATGAATATTAGAGTCCCGCATTTCCTCCACCAATCACATTTCAAGGGATATTTGCATGAAATCTGACTATTATCTAAACTTTTGCAACAATGTAAAAAAATATCTTTTGTAATATTCAAAATTTGATTCCAGTTATAGTTATAAGAACTCCAGACACGTATTTGGGACCATATTGTGTACTTGCAGTAGAAATTTGAAAGCATTTCGTTGAATAGTTTTCTTTTTATTCACATATTTGCATTTTGTCTAAACTTTTGCATCGCAGTGTATAAGTGTAGCAATAGTCATTACAAATGAGTCTTGTGGGACTTGGAGGATCTCTTTTTTCAGTACATATTTTGTTTCTTTACGACTCATAGCAGTTTAACAAGTGTTTAAAAAATGTTAATTGCTCGAGAAAAAATAATTTGTGTAATTTATAAATTCATAAATATTAATAATTGCATGTGAACATTTTTCTCTGAAAAAAAAATTCCCCATGTTCAGACATGTAATAAAATAATTTAATCAGTTCTCTAGAATTGCTTCCTTTTGTTTTAGTCCTAAAAAAGTACAACAAAAAATCGATTTTTTTCGAGCCATCTAACGCAGAATCTCCCGTCAAAAATCCACTGGAACACAAATTCTGTAATAGTGCTATTTCCTACTCATTTAACAGGAAAAAACATTCCTTATTTATCTATTAGTTCAGCTTTGATTTCCCACTGGAATAGCTACGAAAGTATTGACAAAAGAGGACTATCGTTGAGCCAAAGTTTTAAGTTGTCTTGGTGTTTGCATTCCAAGTACAAAAAAGACAAGTTTATTGACGTATACAAAGACTTTTCAGATTTGATTTCTCAACAATGCGTCCATCTCGCTAATGAAAAGCGTTGGTCTTCTGTAAAATAAATACCCTGAAATGCTTGGGAAATAATTCAAGCGTTATGTAGAACGATAAAGTCTTGTTTCTTTTATAGAGTTAGAAGAAGGGAGTTCTTATCTATGCAAGGAATGGGGCGTTATGCATCACAATTACCAGAAGAACGGGAGATCTTTAATTTACTTTTCAAGACACTGTATAAATATTAATAGCATAGCATGGAATTAACGATAATGTTTAAAAAATCAAAGGTAATGGAACTTTCTGAAAACTTTGAGCAGTAGTTTTCGCTCGAAGTGCTAAACTTAGTGGATGAAAGTAAATTATGCATTTAGGAGATGTGTGCTGGACCAGATAGTGTCGTACAAGGAGAAAAAAATTGGCCAAACTATATTGGAATGCAAGCGACCACATAATTTCAGGACACTTGCTTTTTCCTTGGCACTTGATAATTGGAATTATCAAACTGGTGTTATTCTCCTATTGTTGACATTCGTTTTGTTGTTTCTTTCTTGCCTTAAAATATATTTTTCCTTTTATTACTCTGTTTTGTCTCGTTTGCAATGAGAGCATCTCTGTATGGATTTATAATCCAATAAAGCCTTAGTTTTTTTTAAAAACTGCATGAAACGTGTATTAAAAACTAAAATACTATATAATAGTGCCTTAGAGTGAGCAAAGAAAACAATTGAAATATTTACACTTGTAATTTGTCGCAAATCAATCCAAACAAAATGTACAATGACTCATCTTCTAAATATCGGCGGTTTTAACCTCATTTTGTGGATTATTCACAAAATATCGCCAAATTGAACAAATGTTTTTCGAAAAATTTCACTATACTAGACAGCAACTTAAGTTGACACTGAACGTCACTACGGGCGGAGCCAATAAGAGCTCACAAACAGTTAGCGATCTCCTCTAATTCGCCAAGTAGGCTGTGACGTTTTATCTAGCTCGTTTTTCATAGGCTAACGTCATGCTAACGTCCGCTGACGTCACAATGTTTTTGTCAAGAAACCTTGCAGTGTGAGAAACATTCAAATGCAACCAGATTGGGAGTCGCATAACTAGACCCCACTTGGGTCCTACATGCAAAATTAGACGCACAAACGTACATTAGGGTGGGCCAAAAAAAAATCTTTTTTTTTTTTCCGATGATGGGTATTGTGGAAAAGTGGCCATTTGGGGAGCAAAGTGCACATAAAAAATTTGAAATTTTTTGCTCGATTTCTTGATCTGCCGCAAATGCGTTGAAGTTTGGAAAATGTGCGGTTTTTTGCGATTTTCAGGAAATTATTTTTGAAAAAAATGTTAGCACCTTACATCTAAAAATGCAATGTGACAAACAATAGTTATTTCAAATAAGTACGGAAAAACAGCATTTTGACGTTTTGAAAAAAGTTAATTTAAAAACAGGAAATTGCCAAATCTTTTAGGCATTCGTGGAAAAGGAAGGAATTATACCACAGACCTCAATTTTTTTATGGAATTTCTATTCTCTCAATGGCACCTTTTCCTCCCTACCCATTGTCAAAAATAGATTTTTTTTTTCTTTTTTTTAATGTTTTGCTAAATATCTCGAAAAAAACTGCATTGCTTTATGGAAAATGTCAAGAACACAATTAATTTGTTTCAAAAATATATCTTCCTGAAATTTCAAAAAATGCCCTATTTTTGATTTGTACTACCGTTAATTACTCTTTCATTTTTTACATTTCATTAGCATGAACCGATTTTGACAAGTTTTCAGCTGACTTAATTTTTCTGCTAAAGTTTGCTTCGTCATGTTTGACTTTTCCTGAGTTTTCTCACTGACAAACTGGAGTTTTTTCTGTAAAAGCACAATGAACCTTTGTTTAAGTTTCACCCAACTCTTTTATTCAGTTTTGAGGTTCAGTGAAGCATATTAGTCCTTACCAATTAGCCGCAGTTGAGCATTTAAAATTTAATTTTACCGGATTGTTAGTTTGACTCTGTTTCAAATTTAACTCTCTATCCCTCAGAAACTTCGATTTATTTATTTTTTTTACTCGAGATGATAAAAATTCATAAATAAATAAATTACATTCATTTTCTAGAATTTTAATATTCTGATTATTCATGAAAAAAGCGTACAAACATCGAGTCTAAGAAAACATTATTCTATATATATATATGCAGGGTGTCCACTCCTATCGTGGCCCGATAGCTAATTTCTAAACCGTTAGAGATAAGCATATAGTTTATTTAGGAAAAAAATCTCCAAATTACGAAAGGAATTTTGGATCTATTCAATGTTTTTCAAAAAATCAAATTTTGAAAGAGTTATTACGAAATTTAAATTTTTATACAGCCGCCCAGTCCTATCAATCATGTTTAGTAAAACATTCTTGACACTGTAACGTTTAAAGCTAAATAAAAATCACTGTTCTACCTCAAAAATTGACCGAGTTATGACGCTTTGAAAAATCAAGATTTTGTATTATTTCATGACGTCATCGAGAGATAGCTTAAGGGACCGTATGCGAAATCCTTCAAAATCTTTATTTTTCAAAACAGCATAACTCGGTCAACTTTTGTCGTAGAACAGTGATTTTTTTAAAGTTTTAAACGTTACAATATCAAGAATTTATTACTAAACATGATTGATAGGACTGGGGGGCTGTATAAAAAATTAAATTTCGTAACTCTTTCAAAATTTGATTTTTTGAAAAACATTGAATAGACCCAAAATTCCTTTCGTAATTTAGAGATTTTTTCCTAAATGAACTATATGCTTATCTCTAACGGTTAAGAAATTAGCTATTGGGCCACGATAGGAGTGGACACTCTGTATATAAATGGATGTATATATATTTGTATGTATGTTTGTTCCTTGTACAAATCCACGTTTAGTCGGATTTTCAACAAACTTGGCACAGATGCTCCTTGATGCACTAGAATTCCCATAGGTGGTGTTTTGAACTTTTTAAAAAATCCAAAAAGCTCAAAATTCAAGTTTTTTGTCTTAAAATAACCATTTTCTTTCAATTTTGAACATATAAGAGATAAGCCTTGAAGCATAGAAATTGATGAAATTTAACGCATTTAAATATGAGTATTTTCCAACAAAGATTATGATTAACAATGAATTACCAATTTGAGTCTCACGTACCCTAGCAGCGTCATCTCATCGGCCGATGATCGGCCATTCATCGAAACCCGATGAAATTCTCATCGGCCGATGATCCAATATGTCTCATCGGCCGAGCAGAATCCGAGCAGCAAAATCCGATGAGAATACGATGAGATTTGGAGCAATTTACGAGCAGAACAGTCCCGTGCCGAGGAATTTCATCGGGAAACATGATCGGAAGGATATCGTTTTCCGATGGAATATAGCTCATCTTATTTTCATCGGGAAAGTTGATCGGAAGGATATCGCTTTCCGATGAAAAGTAGCTCATCGAAAACCGTGCTCGGATACTGATCGGAACCATGTCATCGTGCGTTACAGGATCAGTTTACGAGGAGTTTGTTGATCGGCCGAGCAAAATCCGATGAGTTGATGTTACTTGGGTATTTATTTTAGAATGAAATAAGTTGAACATAATGCTGTAAAAGGGCAGTGCCGGGTAATAAGTTAACTACTAAATAAAAGAAACATACCGTGATTAAAGCTAATCTCACACATAAAGGTTGAAACACTTACGTCTTTAGTTTTTCAAGATAATTCACAAAAACAGCCAGAATAATGTGTTATTACTTTTTTAAACTTTCCTAAACACTGGCACTTGCAAATACCGATACACGTTCAAATTGTGACAAATAACACCGACCAGTTTTCTTTAGTACCAGTTCTTCAGCTCAGAGTATGAAGCTTGGATCACATTATTATAGTGCGTTATGAAGTTATTAAATCAATTTCATGAAGTTGGCAAGTGCTCAAGCGTTATGTTGCCTATACCCTGCACACTGTGGTACAGAAGGTATTCAATACCTAATAATTTCTCCCGAACTTTTACTTAATATTTTTTACATTCACAGAGAAAAAATTTTGAATATTCAGTGTAATTTGAATTTACTCAGGCATGCCATGTAAGGGGGTCTGGGAGGTCAATTGCCGCCCCCCCCACCACACAGAATTTGGAAAACAATACATTTGCATGTAAGTGGGCGTGGTTTTGCTGTTTTGGGGGGGGGGGTAACTTATATTGAGTACACACCCTTTTGGCCCTAACCCCTGCAAAACTTTGAAATGACGGGGCTGAATTTCCTTTTTACTTTCTTCTATATCTAATATATAGAAGAAAGTATTGGTTTCGTGAAAATTTTCGAATGTCGAATTTTGACGGATTTGCACGTTTTGAGGTGCGCTGAGTTCATTTCGACCATTTTTGGAAAATGTCTGTCTGTCTGTGTGTGTGTGTGTCTGTGTGTAGAGTCTGTATGTGTGTGACCAGTTTTTGTGGCCGCGCTAGAGCAAAAACTACTGAATGAAATCGAACAAAAATTTTTGCACATATGTACCACCATGTGAACTGGTGCACCTGACTTTTTTTAGCGAATTCCTCCAAGGGGGGTGGAGCAATCGCACGTGTTCTGCGCGGGGGTGATTGCTATATCTCAGGAAGTAACCGGCGGAATCAAACGAAAATTGGTCCATAGGTAGACCCTACTGAGTACAGGTGCTGATTCAATTTGTTTGTCAATATCTCGAAGGGGGGTGGAGCAATCGCACGTGTTCTGCACGAGGGTGACTGCTATATCTCAGGAAGTAACCGGCGGAATCAAACGAAAATTTTGTCCATAGGTAGACCCTATTGAGTACAGGTGCTGATTCAATTTGTGTGTCAATATCTCAAATGGGGGTGGAGCAATCAAAAGTGCTTATTTTGTCATTGCACCTCCTGTATCTCGGGAAATATTGCTGCGATTTGAATGAAATTTGGAATAACACTAACCCAATATGGAAGCAAGCATCGATTAAATTTTGGCGCCAATCGCCCCAGGGGGAGGGTGGGGTGATTTTTGCGCTTAGTCAGCAATGCGAAAAATTAATTCATTAAAAAATCGCTTTCACGCTATTTAATTATCAAAACAGCTGAAAACTTTCAATGATTTGAAATTTTTAACTGTTGCTAATTTCTTTTTACTAACAAATAAAATGTTTGCAATTAATCTAAACAAGGCTTTTGCAATGATTTCCAATTTCGCTCATTGATTCTGCATTTGCAGGGTTATTACGATAATTGGGAAATTGTAGCTGTCTCCAATTACTCGGGCGAGTACGTATTTTATTTTGTAACCGGAATTCATAAGATAGATATAGAAGAAAGTTTCGTGACGGCCACGACAGCTAGTTTTGTGTGGTATAACTTTTTTTAGTAAAAAAAGTTATATCTAATTTCAAGCTTGACGCTTTGCAATAGCAGTGTATGCAGCTATATTGACACACTGGACGCAGCAAAAAAAGCAATATAAAACATAACTGTAAGTCTTCTCTGCGTTTTTTAGGTTTCAAAATAAAAATTATAAGCAAAATTACTTTTATTCGAACATAAATTTTACGTTCTACAACCCTCTTAATCTATCGTTTTTAACTTGAAAACACAAATAACTCTTTGTGAAGATGTGTTGAATATTAATGGTTGAAAAAGTCGATAATTCAGCAGCAAAAGAACAAAGTATTTTTCTTTTTCACTAAGAAATAATAAATATAATATATAAAGGGACCGTAAGGAATAAATTTAAGCCTCTACAAATGGCTCGTAGATAAAGCACCATCTTTGATATAGTACGGTATGTATTTTGCAGATGATATTGAGCTTTCTAAAAATGTATTGTATTTGTTGGAAAAAAACTCAGGAATGAACTTGAAGGAATAATACTGCTTAAATAACTAGGAAGCAACAAATACGTTACACAAATTCAAAAAAATATTTTCAGTTCAGTCTTTACTTTACCAATTCCAGTAAGTTAAAATTAAAAAATCGGAAGAGAAAGAAAGAAAGAAAAGAGAAGAAAATGTTCTTACTGTTAAAACTCATTAATTATTCAGAATTTCTTATTTATTATATTTCTCTATTATACTTTTCTTTAAAATTATGTAATTAGTATTCAAATAATTTCTGCGAAAATCTTTTCATCTATTTTTTTTTTTTTTTTTATCTTACCTTCATAATGATAGTTCATTAATTCTGGAACAAAAAATGCTACTGCAAACAGGATGATAGCGTCTTTCATTTAAATTAAAAAATTATTTTAATATATTTCATAAAGCCCTTCAAATAAGAAGCAACACATTTTTCGATAATATTCATCGCTTAAATTTCATGGAATAAGGTAAAATGCTTTAAATAAAATGATAATATACTTCATGAAAAAAAGCTTTAAAATTGCTTCCCCTTTTTTAATTGTATTTATTTCTGTATTCTTGTATATATTTATATATATATATAGATATATATATAATATTATACTGTATGTTTACATGAACCAGAAAGAGTTTCTTTATAAATCTTATAAATACGGATACTTTTCATCTTATTTATAGTTAAAATGCTTTATACAATTACATTAATACATTTATTTGCCAAGATTAAACGTAGTTAATTAGAAATATTGCTAATTAATTAGAACTATTTTTCAGTTAAAAACGTTTCTGCAGTGTGATTTTTTATGGGCTAATTGAAGATTTTCGTTTCTTCCTTTTCTTTTTTATTTTATGAACGAGTATTCATAATATACTGTATATATAGTCTGCTGAAACCTGTAATTCGTAGAAAAAATAAAAATTTTAACTTGATAAATACACTGAATACCGCGAATAATCGAACAATAGGTAAAAAAAACAATATTAATGTATACAATAGCTAAAATCAGTCAATAACACAACGCATACATTTAAATTATAGCAAAAAATTACAACATTGAAGGTAAAAAATACCTTGAAAAGCTGAAAACGACCCATAAAGCACTTTTTTACATTCAGTAAATCATCACCGTAAACAAAAAAAAAGAAAGAAAGAAAGAAAGAAAGAAAACTCCACTGCAAAAAATGAACTGTTGTTTTCACAGTATAATACTGGCAGCCGAGGTTCCGATTTAAAACTAAAATCCACAGTAATAAACTAAAACTAGCAATTTTATATTATTATCGTAAAATTTAGCTGTATTATACTGTAAAAAAATCAGTATAATACTGGCAGAAGAGGTTCCAGCTTAAAACTGTAAAATGCACTGTAATAAACTGAAAAATTAACAGTTTTACAGTTTATTGCTGCAAAATTATGAATTTTTACAGTTTATTGCTGCAAAATTATGAATTTTTACAGTTTATTGCTATAACACTAGCTGTATCATACTGTAAAAACAACATTTTTTACAGTGTGAAGTGTGAAAGGCCCGCGGATAATTTGAACCGCAGAAAATCTTGCCGACAATAATCGAGAGTCAACTGTATTTCTAATTCCCTGCATAAAAGTTTATCCAAAATATTTACGTAGACCTGATCATGCCGGCTATTATGCATTTATCAATTTTACTGCGCACGTGATAATATTATCTCATCTTCTAATCCATAAACAAACCATGACTGCTTCGAATAACTTGACAATGTTCTATTTTGACTTACGACCCAATAGAATGTTCCATTTACTTGCGTAGAATAAACTAATCAGTCCCTTATGTCTCCATTATTGGGAATTCATGATGGCCGCGATGTTATTGCATAGCTACAGCAACATGCTAATATTGCGGACGGCTGCCATTTGAGCAATTCTATTGAATATTCTCCAGCAAAATGGTGAATTATCCACAATTCTAGCGTGTCTCTGTAAGATCTCTGCTTTCGCATGTCCTACACTGTAAAAATTCATGTTGCTTTAACTGCATCATTTAGCTAATTTATAGTAATTTTACAGTAATATAATTTGAAAAAAAATGCGAATTTTACAGTAGTAAACTGTATAATTGCTAGTTTACAGTAATGAACTGTAAAATTTCTAGTTTCACAGTTTATTACTGTGCATTTTACAGCTTTAAACTGGAATCTCTGCTGCCAGTATTATACTGTTGTTTTTACAGTCTTATACAGCTAATTTTATGGCAATTAACTAAAGTTGCTAATTTTACAGTAATAAACTAAATAATTGCTAGTTTTAGAGTAATAAACTGTAAAAAAGCTAGTTTTATAGCTTATAAGCTCTGGAACCTCTACTGTCAGTATTATACTGAAAAAACAATAGTTTATTTTTTGCAGTGTACTTCCAATTACAAAAATGATTTAAATAAGATGTGATAAGTTTAAAGCGAGAAAAAAGTGAGAAAAGGTATGAAATTTAATTTTTGTATTTGCCTCAAGTCTATTGCATTGCATCATAGGGAAATCACAAGCATGGAAAACAAATCGAACACAAAAGATTTGACATTAGTATGACCAATATTCACCAGATGTATAAAACTGGTATGAGGCCGCTGCATACAGAGGTATGCAGCGTTTTGTGACTTATCCCACTTTTTTGAAGAGCACCTTGGGAAGGAGTAGACTAACAATTGCTTAATAATATACGTGTGCATAAAACGGGATTTTTTAAACAGTACTAGCTTTCGTGCTGTGTTTTCGGAGTATCATAGAACAATATTTGCGTTTAGGTTTAAATATCAGTAAAAATATAATGCTTTTTTTTCAGTTTTTTCATTTATTTATTTGTTTATATATTCACTTTTTTCTTTTTTTTCTGAAACTCAAATATCTCCTTGAATTTTAGTCCTTATGGCTGTAATTTTTTTTTGTTGGTATTATTTTTCAGTGGAGATTATTTCCGTTGATGAAATATAAGGCGACAGGAAACCACATAAAAAGTTATCTTTCAATTTTTTCGAAGAACTTTATTTTCAACCCCTCAAAGTACACTGCTGGGAATGGAATGGTTGTCAAGATATGCTGCGCTGGAAAATCAAAGCATACTACAGAAAGCTTGTGTGCCAACTTGCCGCATACGGGTGCTAAAGTCGTCGTATGCGGTGAGATCGAGGCAGTCGCCATAGGCGTTTAACCTAGCCGCCTTGGAGGCTAGTAAATATCTTATTTCCTGTGAATTCTTGTGCAAATTCGGTCTTTCCCGGCAAAATATATTCTCTTCACCATCTCACTATACTGCCGTGCTAAGCACAAAAGTTGTATCCGCACTTTTTTACAAAATTGAGTTATCGCCATCCGGTGGTTCTTTGTGACATATTTTACCCTCATGCAATGTTTATGGTCATTTGAGAATTAAAAAGAAATGTTTTTTTTTTTTTTTTTAATTTCTGAAAGAGTATCATCCAAATCAAATACACGGAGGCTCAAAACTTTAAAGATTTTTTTCTCAGTTTGAGCTCGACTGCAGATCCCAAGTAGCATCAACTCATCGGATTTTGCTCGGCCTATCATCGAACTCCTCGTAAACTGATCCCGTAACGCACGATGACATCGTTCCGATCAGTATCCGAGCACGGTTTTTGGATGAGCTACTTTTCATCGGAAAGCGATATCCTTCCGATCAACTTTCCCGATGAAAATTAGCCGAGCATCCGAAAGTGATCCTAAATTCATCGGCACGGGACTGCATTGCTCATAAATTGCTCCAAATCTCATCGTATGTCGAGCAAAACTCATCGGATTTTGCTGCTCGGATTCTGTTTGGCCGATGAGACATATTGGAGCAATTCCCGATGAGGACTCGTCGAATCCGATCATCGGCCGATGAGAATTTCATCGGGTTTCGATGAATGGCCGATCATCGGCCGATGAGATTATGCTGCTAGGGATACCACTTTTGCGCTTAGCATGGAAGTATACACAACTCACAGAACTTTTGGCCAAATTTAATTTTCCAATGTTACTCCAGCAATTTCTCCTTTTCAATTAATTATCTTTGAATCAATAAAAAGACTCCTTTTCTCAACGATGAAAAATATTTTAAATTAAAGAAATAATTTAAAAAATCCGCATAAATATAAAAACCAACTACCGCTCTAGAGACTATTTATCTCAGAATCATCACTTTTTCTTTAACAGATTAATTAAGAGCCAAAAGTACGTAAAAAGACCTTTCTCTGACATTTTTGTAAGTGGAATAAAATAAAATCCATATAATGTACGCAATTAAAGTCTGAAAATGCGAATTCTACAAACCGTTTAATTTTACCTTTGGGAAAAACGTTTTCGCCAGAACAAACGACAGCAGTTATCATTGATAACGAGATAAAAAAGGGAAAATGATTAATTAAAAGACTATTATTGTCTAAAAAATAAAGCATGGAAGCACGAAAATCACGATTAAAAACGGTTTATTGCGGC